>JACEEZ010008866.1:135000-175000 GCA_016584305.1 Chionoecetes opilio | reverse complement strand
CTTAACTTCCTTCCGTGCAAATGTAGACTTGCAGATAAGTAAATATTGTACGTGTGTATGAATGGCAGACGCACCACAAGAGAAAAGTCATTAATATGTGATAGCAAATCACAAACTAGCAGTCAGGTCACGGTCAAGGTTATTGGTATGCTCAGGCCCGTGAAACACACACACACACACACACACACACACACACACACACACACACACGCGCGCACACATACACATACACACACGCACACACTCACACACACACACACACACACACACACACACACACACCACACACACACACACACACACACACACAGACACTTTTTTCTCTATCGTGTAATGCAACAGATTATTCGAAACAAATGGAAAACTGGAAAATAGCGGACAATGGAAAACCTTCAGAAGTGGTGTCATTTTCCTCCCTTCAGGATATCATGTTATTTTTTCATAGTCCACCCTTTGAATATATAAAGAAATATCGACTTCCCTGGTGCGTCAGAATATTGTGCTTTCCTCTCATCTATCTGCCGGGGACGCCGACGGAAATACTGCAAACACACATTGCCAGGAATCAAGTTCTCTGAGATGGCGCGAGAATAAGGCTTATTGATGGGCGTTTGTGTCCATCTGTCTCTGCATGTCGGATTAAGGGTAGCTGTGGGCGGCAGGTGTGAGGCAGGTGTGTTGCAGGGGTGTGGCAGGTGTGTGGCGGTGGTGTGGCGGGTGTGTGGCGGGCGTCGCGTGTTTGCCACAGATACACTCATGACAATGCAACGCAGCGCCTCGGCCGAGAGTCTTGATTCAGTGGGCGTTTCGGTGAGTTATACAAGTGATTATATTCTTGTTAGACTCTTACTACACATATGCCTACTGAAACACACGACTAGATCATTTCAAATAGGCCAAAGTATTAGTTAATGTATATTGTATCGTTATCGACAGGGAAGATCATATAAATAGGAATAGATAATATAAGGCCATAGTATCAGCATCGTTCTGAATGGGCTCAATTCTGTGGTATCGGTAACGCGGGCAAGGACTTCACGGGGCCGCTGGTTGGGAGGAACAGTGGAAGCAGGAATGATAAATTATAAGAGAAAATAAAATAAAATATAAATGTATCACAAGAAAAGGAGGAGGAAAAGAGAAATTGAAATTGGAGGAGGGATAATAATAATAGTATAAATGATATTGAAGATAATGATGATAATAATGATAATAATTAATAGTACTTAATGATGGTAATATAAATTATTATAATGAAAATATATATGATTGTAATAATGATATCGACAATAATGAAATGAAGAAAAACATTAAGAATATATGGAATTAGAGGAGTAGAAGGCATGAATGAAGGAAGAAGAGACAGGAATGAAGGAGGAGGAGGTGGAACAGGAAGAGGAGGCATACATAGGAATACATAGGAATAACAGATACCAAGAGACCTATTGGTCTATAACGAGAGTATCTGCTGAACTACATACTACTAACTATCAACTACATTTAAGAGGTCAGTTGGAAAAGGATACCTAAAGAAGTCCCTAAAGAAGATAGGAACATGGAAGTTTCGTTGTGAAGAATGATGGGATATGAAGTATGCTAACTACAACTACCACTAACACTAATCGTGTAATGGTGGTATTGGTAATGTTAATATGTTGATATTCTGGCAACCGCTGGCTGTATACGTACGGTTGGCGTCTAGCCTTTGTCACGGGCCCGCTCAGATCACCCTGCTGCCCGCGACCTCATTCTCACCCACTCGCTGCACCTACAGAGGTCAGAGAGTGGTCGTTCTCACTCACACTCCCTCACCCGCTGAGGGTGGACGCTTCTTACCCTGGCGTCCGTTACAACCACGTGTACATAACATCCTCGATGTAGTGTATTCAATACACTACATCAATACGGCGACCCGAGTATTCACTATCCCTGCATCACTACAAATAAGGAGGTACATTGTCACTCACCGGGCGCGTCCTAGAAGAGGTGATAGAACACACCAAGCTGCCTACCGCTCGCTACCTGACTACCTACCCGCGACACCACGTGTTGCTACCCTGGACTGCTTTCCTACCATGCAGACCCCACTACAACTACACGCCTTGATCTCCTAAAACAATCGATCCGGGGAACGATATAGGCAATATAAATTCGCAGGGTAATATCAAAACCCATTTACTTTACAGTACGCGTCTAGTCTGTCTGCAAATAAAGTTATTGTGACTTCGAAGTTGCTTCGACAACATTTGCTGGTAATTTGTGCCTTCGATTAACAACTCTAACATTGAAATAATTTTTACGGAGATCTGTGATGAAACGTTGACCATTCAGATTTAAATCGTTGTTTCTTGTTGTCACGTGAGGAGAAAGCTCGAATAGGTTCTCCTGATTAATGACATCAAATCCTTTAAGGATCTTAAAGGTTTCTATCAAGTCCCCACGGATTCTGCGATCCTTTAAGGTAAACATAATAAGTTTCCGCAGTCTCTTCATAAGATGAATTTCGCAAGCATGGAATCAGTTTGGTTGCTCGTCTTTCAACTGATTCCAATTTGGCTTCATCTTTTACGAAACAAGGCGACCAGAATTGAAAGGGATATTCTAAGTGCGGCCTAACCAAAGACGTGTATAATCGTGTCATTACTTTAGGGGTTCTATGTTCAAAGTTGCGTTTAATGAAGCCCAGCATCATATCTGCCTTTTTACTAGCAGCTAAGCAATGTGTACTCGTTTTAAGATCATTACAAATAATGACAACTAAATTCTTTTCCTGCTGTACTTCAGTTAAAGACTTATTTTGCATTTGACAGTTATATAGGAGGTTATCCTTACCTGTATGCATTACTTTACATTTATCGGGAGCAACAGGAAGAGGATGATGATTGGAAAAAGAATTAGCGTGATAGCTTACTCTCGAATTTCCGAAAACTCATCCATTGCGCCTTTAAGCTATGGGTTCTGGAGATAAAGAAGGACTGGCGTGATTAATGAGTCTTCCCCCGCAGCTCCTGGCACCATTATGGTCACAAGGGTGGGTGATTTGTGCGCAGGGGTGGCATATAGTCACCCCTTGAGAGTGTATTTAGAATGGGTAGCATGAAGGTCGCTATACAATGGGGATCCCTCTCGAGAAACGGAATAGTGGCATAGGTTATAGGGTTCACGTATCTGGAAGGAGGAAGAGGCTTTGCTAAGGAGAAAATGTGTTTTAAAGCAGAAAAGACGTGCTCTCCGGGAACGCGTCTTCACTTCCGGAATGCCACTGCGGCGGGTAAGCTATTGTGGCAAGGTGCGCCGACCTTTTATTTTACTCAGGAACTCTTAGTGTGATAGTATGTTATATTCTGAGAGAGAGAGAGAGAGAGAGAGAGAGAGAGAGAGAGAGAGAGAGAGAGAGAGAGAGAGAGAGAGAGAGAGAGAGAGAGAGAGAGAGAGAGAGAGAGAGAGAGAAGAGAGAGAGAGAGAGAGAGAGAGAGAGAGAGAAAAAAAAATATATATATAGAGAGAGAGAGGGAGAGAAAGTATAGAATCAATAAAACAAACTGAGTGTATCTAGGGCCGTCTTCATTACCGTATAATTTTCATAAAGCTTTCTGTATTCATCAAACACTTGGAGGGCATTTAGAGACCCTGTTCCTTCCCTTCCACGAGGCAGTCCGAGGGTTCTGACACAGGCACTGACTACGCCTACACTTCCCTCGCCTCATAACCATCGCATAGGATATTTCACTGCTTCATTACCGTGTATCTAAATGTCCTCAACAGGTGTTCTCATTCTACCACATAGTCGAGGGTGCCCAGAGTGTGTCCCCGTGACTGGGTATGCGCGGAGCTATTATATATATTCCCTGTCGGCCAATACTCGGGCAATTGCACACTTTAAAAATCTTAAGCCTTTCCTCAATAACCATTACTCTATAACAATTTCAAACCCTCGTACCCCGGAAAGCCATCTGAATCCCCTATAAGTCAGATGGATGCGCACTCTATGTTACGATCCATTCACTTTTACGAGGATGATCCAGTGACCTTCACGACATTTATATATGCAGAGAAATTAACCTGAACTGGGATGATGTGAGGAATGAAGCACTGCCTTCAAATGCATCGCTCCGTAGCAGAGAGAGAGAGAGAGAGAGAGAGAGAGAGAGTGATGTAATAAGGTATTTGCTTATCAGTACGCTGAATGCCTCTAGTTATGCTGGATATTTGACGTACAGTGTCTACATGACTAATGATATAATTTTTTGTTGACCTTGTACCTGTGTAGCATTTTCCTTGACATAGCAAGGAAGTTATAATGAAATTCCTCACATTAATACTCGAATGAGCATGTGAAATAATTCTGCTCTAAAATGTGTTAGATATAATTTTCTTTTGATGGTTGGGACCTCTCTCTACCCCCACGGCCCCATACAGGTCCTGGGGAGCGGGGGGGGGGCCGAGGAGGTGACCGCAATTATCCGTTACGGTATACAGTACTCATTGTGTCGCGGGCCCCGGGCGTGTCATGGAATATTACGAAACATAAATCATAAAAGGCTCGCAATTATAAAAAAGGAATGAACATTGGGAAGGTAATTCCAGGGTCATAGGGTCGGCCAGCCGAATGGGACACATTTGAAATTCCAGCGCAGTGACGTCAGTCTCTTCCTGCCCGGTATTTTGAAGAGCTCGAGCTATCTCTCACCCTCATTCCCTCACTTCTTGCCGCTCAGATTAGACGTCTGCTCACTCCAGCTGCTGCTCTGGGCAGACATTCAGAGAGAGTTAAAGGCCATGGTGGTTAGCTTAACTAACTCCCTCTATTTCTACACTCCGGAGCTAGTGGGTATTCCAGTACGAGATATGGCAGTGGCGGCACATGGTCGCTATGGGCATCGATAGCTGATTGGCTGAGCGAGTACAATGACGTCACAGCCTCGCCAGCGAATCACATAGTATTTCTCAAAAATTTTCAGCCAATCACAAGGCTTCCACGCTCTCAGCTGTGTTTACAAATTTATCATCCACACCAAAATTAGCTCTGATGCTCCACCCTTCTTCCTCCTCCTCCTCCTCCTCCTCCTCCTCCGCCTCCTCCTCCTCCTCCGCCTCCACCTCCTAGCTTCTCCTTCTCCTCCTCTTCTTCCTCCTCCTAACCTTTTCTTATAGCAGTTTGGTGTACTGGTAGTAGTTACAACAGCAGTATATCAGTAGTAGTTGTAGTAGTAGCAGCAGTAATAGTAGTAGTTGTAGTAGTAGCAGCAGTAATAGTAGCAATAGTAGTAGTAGTAGCAGCAGTAATAGTAGCAGTAGTAGTAGTAGTAGTAGTAGTGGTGATGAAGGAGGAGGAATTAGGTAGAGGAAGAAGGGAAGAGAAAGAAGAGAAGAATAAAGGGTAAGAGGAAGGAGGAGGAGGAGGACTATACCTTCAGTCTGCCGCGCAGCCGTGCGTGGTGGTGTCTGGCATCGCTAGTCGCTACCGGCCGGTGCGGTGAGACGAGGTGGCCTCGGGTGAGATGCCGGCGCTCACCACTCGGCCCATCACCCCAAAACAAACTCACCACGAGCGCATGGGTTTGTTATATGGCCTAATTTCATTTGTATACTTGCCCTGTTCAGTTCTTGAGTCAGAAAATATCATATATACTCAATTTATGAGTATTTTTATGTATATGTATGTTGCCTCCTCAACACCACCCTATAGGCAGTCGCCGTGTTTTGACAGCTTAACATCTTTAAGTACGTCATCAATCTCCACGCAGAATACCAAAACAGCTGATGACAGTCACTAAGTTGTTTAGCATGGACGTTAGCGTCTCTGAATGTGGCCTGTTGGGATTATCGACCACCGATTGATGGTCGACAACAACTGTTAAAATTATAATGTTGATTAATGTGAACTCACCATGCGATAACCCAATTCTACCTTAATCTGCTATGATACCCTATTTAGCTCTAACTAAGGTATACTCAGCATTGGCAGGTGGGTTGTATTATGCTTTGGCTTGATATCTAACCTTGGGGAAGTATTGGATGTCGATGTGGTCAGAGTTGCAACAGGCTGGGAGTGGAACTCGTGGCTTGCGTGGTGACTGACTGAATCCTCCACCTAAAATGGCCGCGATGGTTGGTCGGCCGAGGAATCTTTTCACAGCCGAGCCGATATTATCAAAGTGTCTTTTACACTTCGTCCTTTCTTAACCGATTAATCGGTTAAAATTTACTCATATGATTATGAGTTGACTACACCTAAGTGTATAATCAAACCGCTCACTCCGACCTCATGTCGTAGTGGCAGACGCGTTACTAAATTACCTCCACTGAAATAAACGTTCACCTTAGCTCGTGACCGCCACGTATTGTTCCAATAATATTTTACTCCCATACGTGGGTCACTCACAATTCTTATACTATGTTAATCCTTTGAATAATTGTTGTATTATAGATGAATACCACCAAATTTATATTTAATTACATCTTATTATACCCAAATCTATTATAATATATACATAGGTGGAATTTGTGTTCGTATCCCGAATTCCTGACGGTAGGCGCCAAATTCCACCATTCAAATTAACCTTACTCAAAATTAGAGCGGTTTTTAGTGGATAATTTCCACATGGCCCCTGAGTCGCGGCTTTGGGCAGCCCAAAGCCAGCCAGCCCGCAACAGAGAGGGAGAAAGAGAGAAAGAGTAAGAGAATAAGAGAGGAAGAGAGGAAAGAGAGAGAAAGAGCGGGAGAGAGAGAGAAAGAGTAAGAGAATAAGAGAGGAAGACAGGAAAGAGAGAGAGAAAGAGCGGGAGAGAGAGAGGGACAAAGAGAGGCCGGGAGAGAGAGATAAAGCGAGGGAGAGAGTAAGAGAGGAAAGAGAGTAGGAGAGGAAAGAGAGAGAAAGAGAGGGAGAGAGAGAAAGAGAGGCAGAGGGAGATGAAGGGAGGGAGAGAACGAACGAACAGTTCACAATATGTTCACTTCCATATGAAACACAGATCACTAATTATTTTATCTTGAAATAAAGTAATTATAATTTGGAAGTGGGTGATAACATACAATGCAATACACGTTAGCTTACTGCCGAGAGAGAGAGAGAGAGAGAGAGAGAGAGAGAGAGAGAGAGAGAGAGAGAGAGAGAGAGAGAGAGAGAGAGAGAGAGAGAGAGAGAGAGAGAGAGAGAGAGAGAGAGAGAGATGAAGGGAGGGAGAGAGAGGGAGGGACATGACCCTTGACCTCACCTAGCTTAGCCTTCCTAATACCCAGGTGATAATGGCACTACCAACTGGTCCTAGCCACTCCTTGCATGTTTCTATCTAGGCAAAGGTGAACACAGTTTACAATATGTTCACTTCCACATGAAACACAGATCACTAATTATTTTATCATGAAATAATATTATTATAATTTGGAAGTGGGTGATAACATACAATGCAATGCACGTTAGCTTACTGCCTTTAGAGAGAGAGAGAGAGAAGAGAGAGAGAGAGAGAGAGAGAGAGAGAGAGAGAGAGAGAGAGAGAGAGAGAGAGAGAGAGAGAGAGAGAGAGAGAGAGAGAGAGAGAGAGAGAGAGAGAGAGAGAGAGAGAGAGAGAGAGAGGAGAGAGAGAGAGGAGGAGAGAGAGAGGAGAGAGAGAGAGAGAGAGAGAAAGGGGGGGAGAGAAAATACTGACGTCACGAGTCCCCGCTCACAAGCTGCTCGTTGGCCGACCCTTCTCTATGACCCTGGTTAATTCTAGTTTGAAGGGTCGGCCTTTGATGCTGCGAACAATGGAGTGTATTACAGTGGCGGGGGAAATAGGCATGATCTTTACTTTCACGAGCAGGTAAAATATAGAAAACATTTATTTGTTTGTTGAAAACACATAATGGAAAATCAATCAATCATTGGGGGCATACGCCGGGGGGCGCGTCGCCTCGCCCACCCTACAACACCACTCCCGGGGGTCACCACCCGCGAGTCCCCATGCAGGCTCCTTTCCCATAGCAAGCAACTCTCGACAAGAAACATCAACTTGCCCCAGGTACGAGCCTTGTGGGCGCCCCCTTGGCCTCCTCCACGCCGGATTGTTTCTTATTACAGATACAACCCGATGGGAAGGATCGGTTTCAGGGTAGCGTGCCACATGCCCATATAGCCGAAGTTGGTGCTGACGGACTATGCAGGTAATAGGCCTCGATTCAGTCTCACGGTGCAATCGCTGATTTGACACGTAATCATCCCAGCGAAATCCCATGATTCTGCGAAGACACTTATTACCAAAGGCATCGATTCGTCTCTTCAAGTCGCTATTTAGTGTCCAGGTCTCACAACCATAGAGTAAGACAGGGATCACAACCGACTTGAAGATCCGGATCTTTGTCCTCCTGCACAGGTTCCGACAACGCCAAATACTCCTGCTGAGCGAGTCCATAACACCGTGGGCTATGCCAATCCGCCGTAAGACTTCTTGACGTGACCCGCCGACATTATGGACTACGCTACCAAGGTATGTAAAACTTTCCAAGATCTCAATGTTCTCGCCGCACTCATGAACAGACTGTACTGTTTCATCTCAACTGTTCAACATCTCATCTGTTTAGATGTCCAACTCAACAGGAACTAAGTGATTCACGGAGAGATGCCACCGAGCGCCTAACTTCTGATCTTTCTATAATTTCTGATTGGGGCAAAGCAAACCTTGTTTTGTTCAATGCCTCAAAAACCCAATTTCTTCACCTATCTACTCGACAAAACCTAACAGATAACTATCCCCTCTTCTTCAATGACACTCAACTGTCTCCTTCTTCTACAATGAACATTCTAGGAATATCCTTTACTAAAAATCTGAACTGGAAATCTCACATCTCATCTATTGCTAAAACAGCTTCTAAGAAGTTAGGTGTCCTGTGGCGTCTGCGTCCTTTTTTTTCTCCCTCCCAATTGCTTGCTCTCTACAGGGGCCTTATCCGCCCATGTATGGAGTATGTCTCACATGTTTGGGGAGGATCCACTCATACAGCTCTCCTAAACAGGGTTGAGTCAAAAGCTTTTCGTCTCATCAACTCCTCTCCTCTGACTGACTGTCTTCAATCTTTGAATCACCGCCGCAATGTTGCTTCTCTTGCTCTCTTCTACCGTTATTTTCATACTCACTGCTCTTCTGAACTTGCTAACTGCATGCCTCCCCCCTTCCCGCGGCCTCGCTGCACAAGACTTTCTAATCATTCTCATCCCGATTCTGTCCATCTTCCTAATGCTAGAGTTAATCAGTATCTTTACTTTTTCATCCCTTTCACTGGTAAACTCTGAAATTCTCTTCCTGTTTCTATTTTTCCACATACCTATGACTTAAATCTTTTCAAAAGAAGAGTAACAAGACACCTCCCGAACTAAATTGGCTCACCCCTCTGTTTTTATTTTATTCTCTTACTGTCTTCTTTATAGGGACTGGCAACTAAGCGGGTTTTGTGTTACCCATTTTAGTTGTGCCCTTGGCCAGTTCCTTGTGATGCAAAAAAAAAAAAAAAAAAAAAAAAAAAAAATCTAAAAGACCACCTAAAATAAGGGAGATATACAGATTAAAATATGGATCAGGAAACACCACATCCATACTTCTTTGTTTTGGAGAACCTATAATGTATAATTATTTCTTCATGCACTCTGTAAAGTATTCAATATCTATTTTTTATTCTTCTTATTCTCACACCATTTTCCTTTCACAATTTGCATCAAGTTCTTGCCGAGGAGACTTATGGAGGGAAATCAGGAATACGGAAAATCGGATAGCATGTTTCCTGTTCTTGGGAATCCGGATAGAGTAATGTTTCAAGCGGCCTTCGCATTCCTCTTTGTCCTTATATTCCGTCAGGTATAGGGGCTGTCGGTACCAAAAAGATGGCAAAGGCTCATTGGTATCATTTGAAAGGTATATTATTCAGGAACTCATTTTGCCCTGGTAGCAGTCTGGATTTAGCAGCTTTCATATTTGTATCGCCTATTGAACAGACCACCATTCAGCAGCAAACAAATCGCGCCAAATGCGGTAAAACCTGTAAGGGGTACATTCATGTTAGAACTGCATGTCATGATTCTACATGGTATGCCAAGTGCCTTTTTCTTTGTTAGCTTTAATTATGTTCATATAATGCCATTGTAGCAACAAGTTTGGTCAAATCAAAAGATTTTGTACTTTTTGAGCCAAAATCCAGGATGGCCACCAAATAAATATTGAAAATCGACTTATCGTCATATCTTAGCAACCATACGTAATAATGACATAAATAAAATATTTTGTTATACATTTTCAGATACAAGGAATCGAATGCAGCCACTATTGATCCTTCCATAATATTTTGAATTTTGCAGCAAATCAACAGCAGCATATAATATGTTTAGAAAAAATATCAGCTAAATGCCAATAATTGCAAGTGTTCTTAAGTTTATTTCTTATCTTTGCAGGTAACACTTGTGAATGAGAAGCTAATCAGCCATGGATGAGACAATTCCTGTTTGTATTAACCACACAACTGATGAAGATCCTCACGCTGGCCTTACATCACCTCGGGATCTCGACTCCTGGAACACACTACTAAGGGCAGCCAGACTCAGGCAGCATCAAGCTATCTTGACAGTTGCAGAAAACCTGAGAGAGGGAGAACTGCCATAGATTCCGTATCATCTCAAGTGCCGTAAACTGTTCACGATGAAACGGGACTTGGATAAGCTTGAAATGACTACTGCAGGTGAAGTTGCTACTAAGCGAAGAACATTGAGAAGACTACCTTCAAGCAGCTCAAGAGTAATGGAGAAAACATGTATATTCTGCCCACCTGGACGATCCAAGTATATCAAAGGCACGAACACAAGAGAGAAGTTAACACAGTGTACTGAGTTGAGAGCAGATAATACTTTACGAGATATAGCAACAAAGAGACAAGATGAGCACATCCTCGCTGTCACATCAAGAAACATAGTTGCTGCTGAAGCATGGTATCATAGATCTTGTTACCGATCGTATACCAGTGTGAAAGATGCCATCATGGACCATACCAAAGATGATGCAAATGATGACCCTGATGCTAAATACAAGATTGCTGTAACAGAAGCCTACTTGCAACTTTTCCAGTATATCAGGCAAGAGCTGTTTCAGTATCCAAAGGTTGTCACATTGACTTATCTTGCTCATCTGCTATCAACGTACTTGCATTCTGAAGGAATAACTGCTGTGAGGGACTCGACAAGGAAAGACATACGGAGAAAGCTGGAAGCGGAGTTCAACGATACACTCCATATGTGTCCTGATGATAAAGGAAATATATTGGTCTTCCCATATACTCTGACGATATAAGATCTAACCAAAGAGAACCATCAACTAAAGAAAGAACTTGAGTCAGCACAGATTTAGTCATCTGAAATTACATCTGTAATAAACAAGACGGCTTCACATCTGAGATCTGCTACCAAGTCCCAAGAGCATACTAAGCAATGGCCACGACAACTCGATATGCGTGAGGTTTTGGAGCATCCACTTGGCCCTCTCCCTTGGGCTTTAGCCACTGCCGATGGTGTACCAAGGAAAACCAGCAAGTCATCTCTTGCAAAGGAACTGAAGAAGAATGTAGGACCTGCAGAAGACATTCAGCCTCATTCTGCGTGTCTCATAGATGGGATGGCCTTGGTACACAAATTGAAAGGTGAACACAAGACCTTTGGTGATATCGCCTCTCTGGTTCTCGCGAAAGCTCTCAATGAGGCATCACATGCATCCCGTGTTGACATTGTGTTCGATGTGTACAAGGAAGAATCGATCAAGGATGTTGAGAGAGGAATTCGAGGATCCAATGTCGGTGTGATTCAGCTGAAAAACATCACTGCAAAACAAACGGTTGTACAATGGCAAAAAAAAATTTCTGCTTCACCAAACAAGACTAGTTTCATTCACTTTCTCATACAAGAATGGAAACAAGCAAAGTACACCGAACGACTCGGAAACAAAAGTTTGTACGTCACATGCGGGGAAAACTGCTACAAAATTCTGTATGATGAAGGCTGTGTCCTTGTACCAGAACTATGTTCAACACAAGAGGAGGCAGACACCCGCCTTATCTTGCACTCTGCACATGCAGCAGGTGCAGGATTTGATTCAGTTGTACTTGTAGCTGATGATACAGATGTGTTTTTGTTGGCACTTGCATTCTGTGACGACATAGATACACACCTGTATCTCAAGTGTGGAACTCTGGCCAGGGTATCTTACATAGATGTACAGAAAGTGTCCACTACACTAGGACCATCGGTATGCAAAGCTTTACTTGGGATGCATGCATACACTGGATGTGACAGCGTGAGCTCCCTTGCAGGCCGAGGAAAGATAGCTTCTCTCAAGCTACTAAAGCAGGACGCAGAGCTTCAGTCCACATTCGCAGATCTTGGAGCTATGTGGGATGTCTCAGAATCACTTTTCAACAAGCTGGAGGCATTTACATGTCAAATGTATGCAACCAAAACGAGCGTTCGTAAAGTAAATGAACTGCGGTATCATCTTTTCAGCAGTAAGAAAGGCTGTGTTGAACCGCACCAGCTTCCACCATGTGCAGACGCACTTCATAAACATGCATGTAGGGCCAACTACCAGGCTGGTGTTTGGCGAAGAAGTCTGGAAGCTTACCCAGAAGTACCATCACCTAGAGGTCGAGGTTGGAAAGTTGAAATAACAGATGGCAAAGAGGAATTGAAAATTGACTGGCTGGATGGCGCTCCCGCACCCGATTCTGTATTGGAACTCCTGGCCTGCAACTGTTCAAGGTCATGTCGCCTCCCACAATGTACGTGCATGGTTAATAACATGAAGTGCTCCGAACTATGTAAGTTGCGAAACTGTGAAAACCAGCCACAGGATGATGAAGACGATGACCCACAAGTGATGGACGATGATGTTGAAATGGAAGAACTTGACTTTGAATAACTCTAAAAGTAAAGCAAATGACAAGAATTACTGAGAACATTACGTAGACTGTTTGTACATTTTAATACTGTTTCTGGATTGAAGTGTCTAGTGCAATGAAACAATTAAATATTCAACTAAAAGATGGTGTTTAGTTCATTCATTCAAACCTCCTAAATTGTAAGCATTCAAGATATCAACTCAGCTTATCGTGAGATCTGACTAGAATACAGTCAGTTTTTGCAATCTTATTTTGGTATATATGTGTCACCATGGTCACCTATACTATACAGTCATAATTATATGCTGACTAATAATGGCTACATACGATCCCTCTGTCTGAATATGGAGGTATTAAATATGAAAACAATACTTATAAATATCAATAACTTATCTGATTGCAAAGATATAGCAATGCGTATATTATCGGCATTATAAGATTTTGGCTCAAAAAGTACAAAATCTTTTTATTTGACCAAACTTGTTACTACAATGGCATTATATGAACATAATTAAAGCTAAAAAACAAATGGCACTTGGCATACCACTGTAGAACCATGACATGCAGTCCTAACATGAATGTACCCCTTACAGGTTTTACCGCATTTGGCGGGATTTGTTCACCAATAGGTGGTCTGTTCAATAGGCGATAAAAATATGAAAGCTGCTAAATCCAGACTGCTACCAGGGCAAAATGAGTTCCTGAATACCATAGCTTTCCAATGATACCAATGAGTCTTTGCCATCTTGAGTGTACCGGTTGCCTAAAAATGGGGGTTCACCTGACGGACTATTATACGTTTATCTTGTCCGACCGGATATGGGAGGTATTTTCCTCATTGAATGGGCCAAAGGAAGTTAATCGTTACAGTGTGTTTACATGATAGTTGTGTGTGTGTGTGTATTCATCTAGTTGTATTTTACAGGGCCAGAGCAATGCTCGTATATCAATATATATCAATATATCCGTCTCCATATCAACATTTTTATCATTCATCCCTAGTGCTTTGTGTTGGCCGAAGCCAGCACCCCGGAGAGCAGGTCACAAACCCCGGCTAACACCCGGTACCCATTCACTGTTGGGTGGACAGGGGCTCGGGTTTTAAGGAAACAACCCATCTGTTTCCGCTCCGCCCGGGGATCGAACCCGGGACTTCTCGGTTGTGAACCGAGCGTGCTATCCCTTACACCACGGAGTACCCCGGTGTGTGTGTGTGTGTGTGTGTGTGTGTGTGTGTGTGTGTGTGTGTGTGTGCGCGTCGTGCGTGCGTGCGTGCGTGCGTGCGTGCGTGCGTGCGTGCGTGCGTGCGTGCGTGCGTGCGTGCGTGCGTGCGTGCGTGCGTGCGTGCGTGCGTGCGTGCGTGCGTGCGTGCGTGCGTGCGTGCGTGCGTGCGTGCGTGCGTGCGTGCGTGCGTGCGTGCGTGCGTGCGTGCGTGCGTGCGTGCGTGCGTGCGTGCGTGCGTGCGTGCGTGCGTGCGTGCGTGCGTGCGTGCGTGCGTGCGTGCGTGCGTGCGTGCGTGCGTGCGTGCGTGCGTGCGTGCGTGCGTGCGTGCGTGCGTGCGTGCGTGCGTGCGTGCGTGCGTGCGTGCGTGCGTGCGTGCGTGCGTGCGTGCGTGCGTGCGTGTGTGTGTGTGTGTGTGTGTGTATTTACCTAGTTGTATTTTACAGGGCTTGAGTTATAGACTTTTGTGGTCCCGTCTCCGTATTTACATTTATCCAGTCTTTCCTTCAACTGGTGCACATTCTTTGCCGATATCACCTCGTCCTTTAGTCCATTCCAAACTTCTACATTTCTATGAAGGAAGCTGTACTTCCTTATGGTGTGTGTGTGTGTGTGTGTGTGTGCGTGCGTGTGCGTGTGCGTGCGTGCGCGTGTGTGTGTGCGTGCGCGCGCGTGTGTGTGTGCGTGAGCGCACGTGTTTTTCTGCCAACATAACACCCGCCAAATGTAATGTAAGAATAAACATAATATTTAACCCTAACACACGCCACTGACAATGCTTTGTGGCAACAGTTTGTGGCGCACTCGTGGCTAAAGATGAATTACGCATCACGCCTATACTGTGGTGGGAATTACAGGTGATGAGTGTGCTTGTGCTGTGTTCGATGACGCTTCCATGCCACGTTTGGAAAAATAGCGTTGGGTTGATATTCCTGCGAGATGTGATAATACGGGTAAAATAATCTATAAAACACTCAGATAATAATGATAATAATAATGATAGTGATAGTCATAACATTGATGCAAATACAAAAATATGAAAAGTTGCCATTATGCAGAATCATTGCAGTTTCGAATTTTTTTTTTTCCTGTGAGATATTATATACTGGTAAAACAGTCTCACGCCCCTCAGATAATAATGATAATAATAATGAGGAGAATGATGGAAAAGTTATCTGATGAAGCAATCTCTCAAACCCCTGTGTAGTGCAGCAGATAATCATAACAATTGTGCAAATTATGACTAAAGAATGACATTTTTACCAGTGTTAATACATACCATAAGGTTCATTTTCAGATCGGGGGGTAAGTCAGATTTGACCTCTTAGGATAGTAAGAGGTCAATGACCTCAATTACATTGAAATTGTCATTTTTTTACGATTCTGGTGCAGTTTGTCTGTTTTGGGAATCATTAAAAAGGTATGTTGCCATGTGTTGGTCCCTTTATCTTCTGGAGAGCCTATTTATACATAATCACAGGATGCAACCATGACTGAACAAGTGCTTTAAATGAGGTCAGTGACCTCAAAAAACTAATTTATTGAAATACACATTTAGGTTATTGTGGTGTCCAGAACAGCTTGCATGAAATCGTGTTGTAAGATCATCTGTGCAACCTTAATGTTCAATGTGCACTGAACATAGTCTATAAGCTTAAAGTACAGTGAGGTCAGTTACCTCATACACATGTATAGTACATACCGGTACATATAATACACACACATTATCCATATAGACGCATAAATATAAAGGTGTCTGATTGCACCTAACAGTCTCCCGAACATGCACATAATGCAGTGCACTTGAGTGCAGCCTTGGTGCACTTGCAGCGGCCGGTACATCCCTTCTTGCAGCCGCAGTGGATCAGTTCGTGGCAAGATTTTGATGCCTCTGGCAGTGTCGTCCAAAGAGGCTGCCACCCAGAGGCCTCCTTTGTCCAGCCCCAGTCAGATGGGATTGGTAACTCTGGATTCAGGACCAGAGTTTGGTTCCAGCAGTTGCCCTTGAGAGATGCACGCTTGATGTGCTGCTGGAGTGCTGTCTGCGTTGGGGGAATGTTTTCTAGAGCCCTAGACTTGTGTGCGAAGAGCTGTTTCCTAGCATCGTTCACTTCCATGGTGTCACTGGTGCGGTCATACATCAGCACAACGAAGCGCTGCAGCAGTGACATTGACTCCTCACTCACATCACTTGGCATGCGTAAGAGTTCTTCAAAGGCATCAGTCACCTGTGGGAACACTTTCCAAGTCTCCCAGGCAGTTTTCTTCCCTCTGCCAGCGAACGAAGACACAGCTTCGTCACAGACACAGACGGCCAGCTTCAGCAGCCAGGAAGTCGGGAGGCCTTGCAGGACGTTGTACAGCCAGTGCAGTGAAGTGCTTCGTCTTCATGGCAGCAGGTGGCACACTTGTGTACAATGATGGCAGAGGTGCTACCGCCTTGGCGGAAGAGATGTCTTGCCCAATCACCACTACACCACAGTCGAGTCCGCCATTCGTGTGTGATGGATGTTGCATTAGGGAGATACCTGCGCCATGAAACGAATCCTTGGCTGTCGCAGAGCTGGGGTTATGGTCAATATTATCGACAGCCCCAGTAATGAACAGTCCCTTGCGCAGCTTGGGTGGGCAAACAACTTATTCCATGTTGAAGCGCTGGCAGACACCATTGGCAATGTCTGCTGTGAGCTGTAGTAATCTATCATATGACACACACATCCCTAGGCTGAACAGTGTGTCAATCAGATCTCTGCTCCTGGTCACAGCGTGAATCTTGAGGGACAGGTAGAGTGGGAGTGGGGTTTCTCTCTCGCGGCTGTGGCGCACTGAGGTTGACTCCACACTGCGTGCATGCTTTACACTGTTGAACACCAGTAGCTGCGATACTGTAAGAGCAGCAGTTGTGGTGCTTGTGTTGGCCAACTTAGTCTGGTGCTTGATGTTCGCCCCATCGAGGATAATGTTCACCAGAGCAAGGAGGGATGGTGTCACAGAATCTTTCTGGCAGTCAGCGTGGAACACAAAGGTGAACCTGGTCTGAAACATTTTTCTACGTACTACCTGTGCTGCTCTTACTAGGTGCATGGCATCACTGTCATGATCACAGGCCTTCTTCAGGGCGGGACCTATATCTTTCTCAAACAAGAGAAGTGTGTCTCGGCCCTGAGAATGGGCTCTCAGATCAGGAAGCACAGAAAGAAGTCTGTCCTTCAGTCTGGTTGTGTGTATTCTGTTGGTTACCGTGGCACCCAGCTGCTCCAGTCTCGTCTTGTAGAGATTAGCCACGTCTGAGAGTTTAAATACAGGGGCATTATCCTCATCTGCATGCATGTCCTCCACGAATACCACCAGCTCACCAAAGGCTATGCCATGCAGACGATCCGCATCCTCGTCCTTGAGTGCGGCTGGTCTGATTTTGTTGTATAATGCACGGAGACAGCTGCGATGGTATTTTGCCTCGATGGCAATCATGTTTCCTGCAGAAAGCTTGACCAGCAGTTCAGTGTCCCCCAATTCAGTGGCACATCTCCGAACGTTCTTGTCAATTTCCTTTGTAGCTGATTCATGCAAGTCTGCAGTGCCAGCTGTCTTATTGCAGAAGAAACAGATAGGCTCGGTTGACTGTGGAAGCCTGTGGGCAGCTGCTGATCGTGTGTGCACGGTTGGAGTACCGGTACTAGATTGTTGTCCTGAAGCTGATTCTGCTCTGCTCTGCTGGTCAAACATTTTTTTGTTAAACTTTAAACGACATTTCTTGTGCCACTGAGCACTGTGTGTCCTCAAGGTAGCTTCTACGCCATCGCCATCATCCAATCAGTTCACGTTGAGTTCCATTGGCATGTGCCGAAGTCCCTTGAACTGGAGGAGGTCTTCTGTCAATGATGCATATCCACTACCACTCGGTTTCATGGTTGATCTTAGTGGGCACTGCACAGGTTCATCTGTCTCTGCTTGGCAAAGAATACAAAGCTCCCAGTTAGTTCTTGGGGGTGGTCTTGATTGCTTGGACGTAGAGGGCTGGGCTGGGTCTATGAGGATATGACGCTTTGCCATAGTAACGATCAGGTCTGGGATGCTTGTATCTTGGCTTCGATCATCAGGCAAGGAATCCTGCAACACACAAGTACAACAATTGTGTTAGTACCAGCCACCACAGTTTACATTCATTGGCATCAATATTTGATATGTTGAGATAATTGACCTCTCACTGTCCTCAGAGGTCAAAGCTAGACACCTGTAAATAATTACCAACGCTGTGTGGAATATGTAGAAACTTTTATTGGAACACAAATGCATGGCTTGTACATCATAAACATGTTTACCATTAACCAATGACGCCAAACATCAATATTTTGATACTTTGAGGTCATTGACCTCTCACGGTCCTCAGAGGTCAAATCTGCCTTACCTCTCGATCTGAAAATGAAGCTTATGGCATGTACTGGTAGAAATTTCATGCTTTAGTCATAATTTGCACAATTCTTATGATATGAGAAATTATCAGCTGTACTAGTGATAGTAATGATGACAATGATGGTAATGATGATGAAAAACGCCAAATGATAAAACAATGACGCCACTATGCAGAATCATTGCAATTTCGATTTTTTTGGTTTACTATAACCAGCGTTTTTTTCAGTTTTTTTTACATCACAAATGACTGGCTAAGGGCCAAAAAAAAAAAAAAAAAGCGCTCAGCCTGTTTGGTCTGTACTCGTGCACACACATAACCTGCCGCTTAACTAATGGTATACTGCGTCATCCGGGTAACTATTATGACTTAGGGACAATTTAGCACAACAAATGTTCCTTTACATTTTCTAGAACTAAACATCATGTGTGTTAGTTTACTGCATCATCGTCATGAGCACAGCAGACGGAGCACGTCTCTTTATCGATCTTTTTGTCAATATTTTCAGCAGCTCTTTTTAGTACTATAATAGTCTACCATCCATCTACCATCTACGAATATTATCACGCACACATTACAGAAGAATGTAATCATGAACGTTGAAAAAAATACTATAGTGAAAAAGAAAAGAAAATCATGAACATTAAAATTAATTATACATGAAAAAAATCATGAACGTAAATATAAAAATATAAAAAAAGAATGAACCTAAATACAAATCTGAGGAAAGAAAATTATGAACTTCAAAATAATCATACAGGAAAAAAAGAAAACTACAATGCAACACGATGAAGCACCAAGGATAAGAGTGACTTAAATATTTATGTACATTTATCACCAAGTAAAAAGGTCACGCCATCGCTAATGCCGCCCGGACAGGCCGCGTCAAGCCACTAATGGGGGTCGTAATTTCTGACTTGAGCTGTGACGACGCCCCGGGAGCTGCCACGCCCGCCCTCGCTTCCCCTCGGCCGCCCACCTAACTCTCAGACCTGGGTGATGAAAGTTGCCAGGAAGGGATGAGGTAAAGGTACATATCCTCATCCCGCGCCGCCCCACTATTTCAGAACTATTCATGTTTCTGTCTTTTTTATACTGTATTGAGGGTCCAGATGAGGAATAAGAGGAGGGAGAGGTACAGGAAAGTGGAGGATTTAGTGGAACAGCAGGATTTAAGGGGAAGAGGAAGAGGAGAAATAATGACTTAAGTGGAGGAGGAGAAGAATGGGTTTTGAACTTGCTATTATTCATCAGCGGTACACAAATGTATTACAAGGAAATCTTACTACATTTGAAAAAAATATAAACTTTGCGGAATATGCATGTATGTACGTATGTATGTATGTGTCTCATCATTTCTGAGTTTAATCTTTATATGTCCGTCTATTTGTTTTTTGTGGTTATGTAATTTTCTCTTCTTCTCATTTTTATTGCTGAGATTTGTCTATATTGACACACACACACACACACACACACACACACGCACGCACGCACGCACGCACGCACGCAACACACACACACACACACACACACACACACACACACACACACACACACACACACACACACACACACACACACACACACACACACACACACGCACACACACACACACACAGTCACACACACGCACATATTGAAAAACAAAAGGGACAATGTAAAATAATGTCAGGATGGATCGGGCGTGAGTGATGGAGCGTCCTTCCCTGCTAAGGTGGTACAGGCGGTTCGGTTCCCACACTCGTAGTCTTGACACATTGGACTCACGATGCACCTCCACTATTTCCTCAGTGAGCTTTAAAGCTGTGGAAGTGTTATGTTTTTTTTTTTATCTATTTCAATTACCAATGCATCCATCCATTTAAGCCTCGAGTTTGCTAGGTTATCCAGTATCGCGTCCATCTCGTGTGCCTCGTCGTCTGCCATCCCACCTTGCTACACATACACGCGGCCACAGTGTCCTCCTCAGGCTTTGGGGATACAGCCTCGACGATTGACTGTTCGGTGTTCTCGTCTGTGTTTTTTGGTTGAGCCTGGAGGTCTTGAGGCGGAGTGCTAATATTATGGTTATGGTTAATGTTATGGCAAGTCGACATCCATGCTTTGCGCCTGCTCCTCGTTCTCTGGCTGTGTTACTGTCCTGTGCTGGTCCATGCAGCCCTGGATGGCCGCGGCGTGGAGGTCCTCCATGGCCTCCTTCTCCTTCATCACGGCGCTCAGGCTGTGTTCAGCCTGATGAAGGGATTGGGTTGCGTCGTCCAGCTGTGTAACGACCTGAGCAAGCTGTTCCCTGGCCTGTACTTCCCTTGAGCCACAGTGCTGCTCCTGTTCATGCAGGGTATCTCTTAGACGTGGCTCCTCACGCCTTGGGTCCTCCTTCTCTTGCTCCTTTTCGGCCCGGCATGCCGCCAGCCGCCCTGCCTCGAGCTCCTCCATGGCCTGCACGGTGGTGGACAAGGAGTCCTCCACAGTCGCACCTGTTTGCTGTGGTTCTCCTCGTCCTCCTCCCTCTGGAGTGTCAGGGCGCGGGTCTGCGCCTGAAGGGACTCTTAAGGCTGTGTCACACGAGCGATATTTTCCGGCATCTTCTGGTATTTTGCTACCAAAAGAGGCCCGTATTGGTGGCAAAAAGTGTGCGTGTTGTCACACGGCGTTTCGGCTACGAGCATCTTACTACCAGAGTAGGTAAGATATTTGTATTCTTCTATCTTAGCTACTCTGCTTCTACTGGCATCGATAAAATGTCCTTCCCTCTTCACATTTCCCTTGATAACCATAAATAAACCTTACATGAATTCCTAAATCAAGTAAATATAACACATATATTATCCCCGTTTACGTATGCAGGGTGTAACACGAGTTTCTGCAAATATTGATATAGGTGAAAGAACATGTAATTCTAAGCACAAAATATTCTATAACCATATGCTTTTTGAAGCTTCCTTTAGACGTGAGATAAAGTTAGAATAATTAGCGCGGACAGTAATTTTACCATGGCAGGCGTTTGCCGCTCGGTGACATTTTGAATGATTTAATCATAATGTTTACTAGTAATTGAGCATTACATTATCTTATAACAACACAATTGGTATTAATGGACATGTTATTACTAAATAAGAAGTACATGAGAACAGCAGGGCTGTAATAAACAATACTGTAAAAGGCTAAGTGGCAATGCGTGGGGCGGGGGAGGAAGGAGGGACTAGGCTGCGAGGCCTCAAGCCGATCAGCTGAGTCACGTGTTCCATCCTACCCCTCCCTGACACAATGCCATGTAGCCTTTTACAGTATTGTTTATTACAGCTCTGCTGTTCTCATGTACTGCTTATTTAGTAATAACATGTCCATTAATACCAATTGTGTTCTTATAAGATAACTAGCCGCAAGGCCGCCCTCCGGGCGGACTTTTTGGCTAACTCCTGCGGAGGGCTATTGGTGGTGGGCCTTCGGCCCACCACCTGTGTTTGATGGGCCTTCGGCCCACCAAACACGGACTCTCCGATAACCCCTACTAACTTTCCTGAAATCATGGATGTAGAAATGTATGTATTCCCCCCACCCATTCACTCACCCATTACCCATCACCCCCCACCCATTCACTCACCCCTTACCCATCACCACCCACCCATTCACTCACCCATTACCCAACACCACACACCCATTCACTCACCCATTACCCATCACCCCCCACCTATTCCCTCACCCATCACCCATCACCCCCAACCCATCACCCCCCACCCATTCACTCACCCATCACCCCACACCCATTACCCATCACCCCACCCATTCACTCACCCATTATCCATCACCCTACATCAAGGTTTCCTCAATTCTCGCAACCCACTTTTTTTTCACAATTATCGCTAATAGGCTGCTAAAAAAAAGAAGAATAAAAGTGATCGAATCATCTCATAAGTGGGCTTAAAACCTTCCCCTGGTCAACCCGGTTCCAAAAATGTGCCATATGAGGTGATTGCGCCACGGGGGGCGGAACCTATACCACACACACACACACACAGACAGACAGACAGACAGACAGACAGACACACTCTCGCTTATATTATTATAGATGTAATGCTCCATTACTAGTAAACATTATGATTAAATCATTCAAAATGTCACCGAGCGGCAAACGCCTGCCATGGTGAAATTACTGGCGGCGCTAATTTTTCTAACTTCATCTCACGTCTAAAGAAAGCTTCAAAAAGCATATGGTTGTAGAATGTTTTGCGCTTAGAATTACATGTTCTTTCACCTGTATTAATATTTGCAGAAACTCGTGTTACACCCTGTATAGTAAAACCACACGCAGCCTATTAAATGCCTATTAAATTTCAGTCTTTTTCAACATTTTCCGTCATAACTTTTCATCAACAACTCAAAACTGAACTATATATCTAAATCATACGTAACAAAAATTTAATAACACGCATGTACCATACCATACACGTGTCTTGTATATATAGCGAGTAAAAACCTATTTATTCCTCCTACCCTACTCTACCAAACACTTTGTTTTCCTCCTCTCATCTTTACTTTTCTTCTCTCACCTCCACCATATTACTATTACTATACAACATTATACAGCTATATTCCTATATATGTATAGTGTACAGCACTTATTTTCCCTAAACATATCACATAGAGATGCAACAGCATCTCTTGACCACCCAATATTGGTTATTTCTCTTTATTTCACTGAAATGTGTAGTTTATACAAGTCTTGCGTGGCGTCGGCTGCTC
The DNA here is from genome assembly GCA_016584305.1 of Chionoecetes opilio. Lineage (NCBI taxonomy): Eukaryota > Metazoa > Arthropoda > Malacostraca > Decapoda > Majidae > Chionoecetes > Chionoecetes opilio. The sequence goes on along the minus strand of JACEEZ010008866.1, from coordinate 151,721 downwards.
CAAGATGTAAACAAAGATGCCAGTACGGGTGGCAAAAGAACGATCATGCACGACTCCGCGTTTGCTACCAAGAGATGCCGGTATGATGCCGTCAAAATGGTAGCAAAATACCAGAAGATGCCTGAAAAAGTGTGTGTGACATGGCTTTTAGTCCTACCTCAGGAGTTGTGCCCCGCGCCTCATGTCCTCCAGGGCCTTGTCCTTGGCGGCAACCTCCTCCTCCCGCTTTCCAAGGGCTGCCACAAGCTCTTTCTTGTCCCACCACACAGCCTTCACCTCCTTCATGCTGTCCTGCCGTAGACTGCAGATGTCCTGCTGTGCCTTGAGGTGGTCCTTCTCAACCACATATGCCTGTCATGCAAGGCATCGTATACCTAGCCTGCAGGGCTTCGTGGTTATTCTCCATTAGGAAAGTCTTGCCACGCAAGGCCAGGTGCTCCTGCAGCAGCCTGGCGTGGTCCTCCAGCTCGCTGCGGTGCTCCTCCTCCAGGCCCGCGTACCTTTGCTGCAGGGCGCCGCACCACCCCTGCAGTGCGCCGTAGTGGTGCAAAAGGGCCACGTGCTCCTGCAGCACAGCCGCGTGCTGCACGGGGAGTGCACGCCCAGATGCCGCTGCTCCTTCTTGTTCTTGTTTTTGTTTTAGGGCTGCGAGGATCCCTTGGGGAACACTATGAGCCCTGGTGATGTCCTATGATGCTATCACAGGCGCGGTAGTTGACCTGTCTTGTTCAGGAAGGCACAGGTGAGGCGGATGACGGCGTGTTGCCGAGAGGGGGGAACACCAGCCGCCGCCAGGAGGGTGGCCAGGTCAAAGGTGTTGACGTTCAGGGCGAGGAATTGAGACTGTAGCACTACACGGTGTGAGTGGAAGCGCGGACACTGCAGCAGAAAGTGTTCAGTTCAATAGTCTCCTTGGCGACGGTGTCCAGCGTTGCCGCCAGGGTGCTCACCCGTCCCTGGGGGACGAGCCTGTCCTCGAGGGCGCCGTGGCTCGTCGCCAACAGCTGCTCTCTGTGGAGGGTGCACCACACCGCGGGCTGCTCCAGCCCCGCCGACCACCCCGCCACGCTACACAGTGTGGAAGTGTTTGTTATACTGAGCTAGCAGAAAGGGTGCCCTCCGGGCATCTTTCTCCTAGCTACTGCGGAGGGCTGTGGGCCTGCGGAGGGCTGTGGGCCGCAGGCCCACAGTTTTGTTTCAGTTTTGAGCCGAAATTAGTGAAGGGAGTGAGAAAAACAGTGTCAAGTCTGATAAATAAAATAATTTGATTTACTAAAATTAATAATAGTATCCCCATAAAAAGTTAATTCTCTCTAGTATGAATTTTAGAGGAAATGTTCCGGCAGAGACTATAGCAGCCACAGCCGTTTTTAGGTTGTTTTTGCTGGCCACGCCCACCAGGCTCGGCCACGCCCATCAAAACATAGCCTATGTTCTCCGCTGGGTCATGAGGATTCCAAATATGTGTGGCATGTGGGGTTTTGGCCATTCCAGCAGAGACTATAGCAGCCACAGCAGTTTTTAGGTTGTTTTTGCTGGCCACGCCCACCAGGGTCGGCCACGCCCATCGAAACATAGCCTATGTTCTCCGCTGGGTCATGAGGATTCCAAATATGTGCGGCATGTGGGGTTTTGGCCATCTGTAGCGGAGACTATAACGAACATACAGACACACAGACAGACAGACAGACAGACAGACAAATTTTGAGATTTATATATATACTAGCCGCAAAGCCGCCCTCCGGGCGGCCTTTTTGGCTAGCTCCTGCGGAGGGCTATTGGTGGGCCGACATTCAGGTGGGACGACATCCCTGGGCAGACATTCAGAGAGAGTTAAAGGGCACGGTGTTTAGCTTAACTAACTTCCTCTATTTGTACAACCCGGAAGTCGCGGGGATTCTGGGAGATATGGGAGTGGCGTATACGGTGTCACTATGGGCTAAGATAGCTGATTGGCTGAGCGAGTACAATTACGTCACAGCCTCGCCAGCGAATCACATAGTATTTCTCAAAAAGTTTCAGCCAATCACAAGGCTTCCACGCTCTCAGCTGTGTTTATAAACAAATTCATCATCCTCACCAAAATGCTCCACCCTTCTTCCTCCTCCTCCTCCTCCACCTCTTAGCTTCTCCTCCTCCACCTCTTAGCTTCTCCTCCTCCTCTTCCTCCTCCTAACCTTTTCTTATACGAAGACTACTCCAATAACACTTGCTGAAATGTGTGTTACACGGCTTATATTTTATTACTGCTGCCACCACCACTACCATCACCGCTGCCACCACTACAACCACCACCAACTGCTATAAGAAAAGGTACTTCTTCCTCCTCCTCCTCCTCCACCTCCTAGCTTCTCCCTCTCCTTCTCCTCTCCCTCTTCCTCCACCCAACCCCTTCCCACAGCAGCCGGCAGCAGTTGCAGTAACAGCAGCAGCAATAGCAGCAGCAGAAGCAACAGTAATAAAATATATGCCGTGTTTTTGTCGTCCAAGCATCGTCTTAGTACGAAGACCACTCCAATAACACTTGCTGAAATGTGTGTTACACGGCTTATATTTTATTACTGCTGCCACCACTACCACTATCACCGCTGCCACTACCACAACTACCACCAACTGCTACAAGAAAAGGCTAGGAGGAGAAGGAGAAGGAGATACCCATCACGGCAGGATGGACAAGGGCTTGGGGTTTTATTAAGGAAAAGGGAGCCATTATACCTTCAGTCTGATGCGTGGCGGTTAGTGGCAGCTACCCGCCGGGGTGGTGAAGCGAGGTGGTCTCGGTCAGGGTCTCGGTGAGGTGCCGCCGTTCACCACTCGGCCCATCACCCCATAATAAACTCACCACGAGTGTAGGAGATAGTTTTATGGCCTAATTTCATTTGTATACATGCCCTGTTCAGTTCTTGAGTCAGAAAACATCATATATACTCAATTTATGAGTATTTTTATGTATATTGCGTGCTCTACAACTGCCTGGAGGCAGTTGTCTGTTTTTGACAGCTCAACGTCTTTAAGTACGTCATCAATCTGCCCGCAGAATGCCAAAAGTTGCCCAAAACAGCTGTTGGAAGTCGCTAGGTCGTGAAGACCGGGAGTTAGCCTCTCTGAATGTAGCCCCTGCATGGGAGTATATGATTATAACACGTGATGTCTCCCATGTTGCCCATCCATCCATGACTTCTCTATCTCGCCACTGTTATAATGAGACATGACAGGCACGGCACGAATGTTGTATTCTTCCCCTAGTCTTGCGTGCACGTGTTGTACTGGAAGTCACGTCCCAACCACTGTTATTGTGTCTCATCATGTCACGTCATCATCAATTATTCCAACAATGTTTTTTGTGATGGAATGAGTCTTTGGATATGACTAAGTTATTCTATTTTTATTCTATTCTATTCTATTTAATCCTCTAAAAAATGTTAAAACCTTAAGAGACATAAGACATTATTAAAAGTCTTGAAAAAAAAAAAATCCATCCATCAATATCCCTTCGTTTACTTCACGTCTCTTCATATTCGGATACATTTAGTTTTCTTTGTCAAAAATGTTTCCGTCACTCGCACGCGTTCCAAATACATAAATAATCTGATCTAAGTCGAGGCTCAGCAAAGCCACGACTAAGAGTGGGAATTAGTTGCATTTTTACCTACACTCACCTGACATCAAAGTGTGTCTGCAGGTGACGTATATTTTACTATACAGTTAAAGAGAGAGAGAGAGAGAGAGAGAGAGAGAGAGAGAGAGAGAGAGAGAGAGAGAGAGAGAGAGAGAGAGAGAGAGAGAGAGAGAGAGAGAGAGAGAGAGAGAGAGAGAGAGAGAGAGAGATGGGATAATAGAAAATTCCATCTAGGTGAGTGATGGGTGTGTAGCGTGTTGAAAGGGGAAGGAAATGATGACGTGTCAACTTCCTTCCGATAGCTTTAACTGATATGTCGGATAAGAGAAAACGCGAGGCAAGGCAAGGGAAGGAGGAGGAAGAAGAGGAGGAGGAAGAGCAGGAGGAAGAGAAAGAGGGGATTCAAGAATGAAATAAAAAACAAATGCAACCAGAGTAAAGACTGGAAGGAAAAGAAGAGACAGGTGTGTGAGGGGAAACAGTGAGGGTAGAAGAATGAAAGAAAGAAAGTGACGGAGAAAAATTAGTCAATCGCATCTTAAGATAAACAAAACCGCTGCAAAGCATACGAGGGGAAGGGGCGAAGCAGAGGCATAGGAGAGAGGGGAGATAAAAAGGGAGGAGGGGAAAGACGGCGCCAAGGTCACGAGTAGACTCATCACTCTACAAGAAGCTCATTACGAGATGGACTTTGACCGTACATCTGGGCCTAGACCGTACGTGTTTAGCGACTTAAGTTGTTTTATTTTTATTTCTAGTGTTTGGTTTTAGGTCCTTAAACCTTAAACATTATCCAGCCCTTAAACCACCTACGTTGGGTAAGAAATTACGTGCATTCTCCAGTTGCCAGGTAAAATGTTCTGACCAGAGGAACAAGGCGATATTGTATGTGAAGTGAGCTTTCCGGCGTCTGGTGGACTTAATGTAGGTCTTAAGGCAATTTCGAGGGCACACTTCCGACAGAGTTTTTTTTGCGCTTTACAACTTTCTCGTGAGTGAAATTTTTCGAATCTCGAACGTAAGGGGCTTTTCTGTGATGTAAATTAAAGGGCGACTTGACTTGACTATACAGGGTGTAACACGATTTTCTGCAAATATTAACACAGGTGAAAGAACATGTAATTCTAAGCACAAAATATTCTATAACCATATGCTTTTTGAAGCTTCCTTTAGACGTGAGATGAAGTTAGAAAAATTAGCGCGGCCAGTAATTTCACCATAGCAGGCGTTTGCCGCTCGGTGACATTTTGAATGATTTAATCATAATGTTTACTAGTAATGGAGCATTACATTATCTTATAGGAACACAATTGATATTAATGGACATGTTATTACTAAATAAGCAGTACACGAGAACAGCAGGGCTGTAATAAACAATACTGTAAAAGGCTACATGGCATTGTGTCAGGGAGGGGTAGGATGGAACACGTGACTCAGCTGATCGGCTTGAGGCCTCGCAGCCTAGTCCCTCCTTCCTCCCCCGCCCCGACGCATTGCCACTTAGCCTTTTACAGTATTGTTTATTACAGCCCTGCTGTTCTCATGTACTGCTTATTTAGTAATAACATGTCCATTAATACCAATTGTGTTGTTATAAGATAATGTAATGCTCAATTACTACTAGTAAACATTATGATTAAATCATTCAAAATGTCACCGAGCGGCAACCGCCTGCCATGGTAAAATTACTGGCCGCGCTAATTATTCTAACTTCTTCTCACGTCTAAAGGAACCTTCAAAAAGCATATGGTTATAGAATATTTTGTGCTTAGAATTACACGTTCTTTCACCTGTATCAATATTTGCAGAAACTCGTGTTACACCCTGTATAATTGTGTCGTGCTATTTATTTACGGACCCTAATGGAGGAGGTTTTTTTTTTTTTTTTTTTTTTTTGTGTGTGTGTGTATTCATCTAGTTGTATTCATCTAGTTGTATTTTACAGGGCCTGAGCAACGCTCGTGTGGCCCCGTCTCCATATCAAAATTTTTATCATTCATCCTTAGTGCTTTGTGTTGGCCGAAGCCAGCACCCCGGAGAGCAGGTCACAAACCCCGGCTAACACCCGGAACCCATTCACTGCTGGGTGGACAGGGGCTCGTGTTTTAAGGAAACAACCCATCTGTTTCCGATCCGCCCGGGGATCGAACCCGGGACTTCTCGGTTGTGAACCGAGCGTGCTTCCTCTACACCACAGAGTACACCATATCGTTTCATTGGTATACTTTCTATTTTCAATGATCTTTTTCGTGTTTGTGTTTTACTCTGTTTGGATGTACGTACGTGTGTGTCAATTGGCTGCTTTGTGTGTGTGTGTGTGTGTGTGTGTGTGTGTGTGTGTGTGTGTGTGTGTGTGTGTGTGTGTGTGTGTGTGTGTGTGTGTGTGTGTGTGCGTGCGTGTGTGTGTGTGTATGTGTGTGTTTGAAAAGACAGACAAGACATAAAGAAATGCTATGTTTTCCCACCAACCTAAATCCTGCCCCGAACTAGACCACTGAACTCTCTTTTTCCCAACAGCATTCGTAATATTCTTTAGGAAATGTTATTCGCGTTATGTCAGCGGCTCCCAAAAAACTGGTTCGGGAGGGTCATTCTTTTCCCTCCGCGGCGGTGTTGTGTGTATGTGTGAGCAGCCACGACATATCACGCGTGTAATGGTCGTGTTTTGTACCGAATAGTCAACTTCCTGTGTGTTAATAGGTGTACTTTTCTAGCTCCTTTTTATGTCTCAGCTATTTGCATTATTTTGAGTATAAATCTCTTGCAAACAAAGTATCGGGAGTGGTTAATGAGAATCTCGCCATAACATACAGGAAGGCGTTGATCACAGGGACCCATTTACTCTTTTTTACGTAATTTTAATTGCGATCTTAGTGTATCCTATTAGTTTATTCATAAGTGATACATAGGGAAATGTGTGTATATGCTATTATTTTCTGGCCTCGCATGAGTCTACGATTCTTACATATATCTATCTTTGTTGGTATAGATTAGGACCCTAGTTTATCCTATACGTTTATTTATGATACTAAAGGAAATGTAAATGTGTATGCAAAATCTTGTTATCACACGAGTCTACTGTTCTTACTTATCTATATTTTATTGTGTTATAGCTTGTCATTCGTGTTATATCTCTCTTCTTTAGTCTGTGGGTTTGAATTCTCTCCCTTAACTTTCTTTCATATTTATGTTTGCATTCCATTACTTTCGTTCTTTGCATGTTGCTTTTCTTGCTTCTCCTTTCCTCTAAGACTTAAGCAGCCTCTGTTATCCTTTTCTTTACTGCCTCTGATTACGCTGGTAACACCTTCCGCCCTATTTCTCTTCCCCCCCTGCTATTTTCCGTCCACCGTTTCTCCCTCCTTACGTATATAAAATCTTTGTGTTTTATGAAATATGCGCATTACTCCTGATTAGATCCATTTTCTCCATCAAATAACTGGCCGCGGCTCGGGTAATTATGGGCGTGAGGAGAACAAGAGAGACATCAGGGACGTCAGGGGCACCGAGGGGGACGTAAACCAGACGCCGAGGGAGCAGTAACTAGGGTCTGCAATATGAAGGGCGGGAGGCGAGGAACACAAGAGTGGGGGAAGAATGAGCGTAAAGGGAGAGATCGCGTAAGATGGCAGAGAGAGAGAGAGAGAGAGAGAGAGAGAGAGAGAGAGAGAGAGAGAGAGAGAGAGAGAGAGAGAGAGAGAGAGAGAGAGAGAGAGAGAGAGGAGAGAGAGAGAGAGAGAGAGAGAGAGAGAGAGAGAGAGAGAGAAGAGAGAGAGAGAGAGAGAGGAGGAGAGAGAGAGAGAGAGAGAGAGAGAGGAGAGAAGAATACTTAATACTTAATACTTAATATTTAATACATAATAGCTTATTTGGATTGGTGTGATATAATAATGTTCATAATACATTTTACAGTCATGCATGCTACGGTCCATTAAGCTCTTGTATGGACCTCATGCTATGATAATTTTGTTGTCTTTCGTGATGAACTAGAGTGGACTGATATATACTACTGATATATATTGACATACTTAATACTTTCATGTAATAAGAGAAGTGATGATAACAATAACCGTAATGTTAGTAATGGGTATAGTAGTGAGAGAGAGAGAGAGAGAGAGAGAGAGAGAGAGAGAGAGAGAGAGAGAGAGAGAGAGAGAGAGAGAGAGAGAGAGAGAGAGAGAGAGAGAGAGAGAGAGAGAGAGAGAGAGAGAGAGAGAGAGAGAGAGAGAGAGAGAGAGAGAGAGAGAGAGAGAGAGAAGAGAGAGAGAGAGAGAGAGAGAGAGGAGAGAGAGAGAGAGGAGAGTATTGTGAAAAATGAGGCTGATAGTGAGTGTGAAAAGAATGATTTTAAAGAAGATCTGTTGATTACCGTGAGAGCCTTTAATGCCGACTTGTTTGCCCGTCATGTACGTGGTGTGTAGGGTGGCGCTTGTTTGCCCGTCCTGTACGTGGTGTGTAGGGTGGCGCTTGTTTGCCAGTCCTGTACGTGGTGTATAGGGTGACGCTTGTTTGCCCGTCCTGTACGTGGTGTGTAGGGTGGCGCTTGTTTGCCAGTCATGTACGTGGTGTGTAGGGTGGCGCTTGTTTGCCAGTCATGTACGTGGTGTGTAGGGTGGCGCTTGTTTGCCCGTCCTGTTCGAGTGTGTAGTGTGGCGCTTGTTTGCCAGTCCTGTACGTGCTGTGTAGGGTGGCGCTTGTTTGCCAGTCCTGTACGTGGTGTGTAGGGTGGCGCTTGCTTGCCCGTACTGTACGTGGTGTGTAGGGTGGCGCTTGTTTGCCTGTACTGTACGTGGTGTGTAGGGTGGCGCTTGTTTGCCAGTCCTGTACGTGGTGTGTAGGGTGGCGCTTGTTTGCCAGTCCTGTACGTGGTGTGTAGGGTGGCGCTTGTTTGCCAGTCCTGTACGTGGTGTGTAGGGTGGCGAAGGTAAGATGGATCAAGGAAAGCAGCAGTGCACAGAGGAGGGTGTGCATAGCCTGGGAAGCACAAGCCCTCAGTTTAACATAGAGCGTCCGCGGGAAAGGAGCTGAAGCACCAATAGCGTCTCTCCAGAGCTTGACGGAGACTTTTAAGTCAGTCCTCGTGCAGGAATAAAAGCGTGACATTACTAAGATGTAGCAGCAAGAGATGGTCTGCGGGGCCTTCGTCACCCCTAGAAAAAGGCGACCCAGGCATAGAAGAGAGAGAGAGAGAGAGAGAGAGAGAGAGAGAGAGAGAGAGAGAGAGAGAGAGAGAGAGAGAGAGAGAGAGAGAGAGAGAGAGAGAGAGAGAGAGAGAGAGAGAGAGAGAGAGAGAGAGAGAGAGAGAGAGAGAGAGAGAAAAAAAAAAAAGTGGAGACAATTTTGAACACATGCATTGATAATAACAAAGTAACCGAAAAAAGGCACATTAAGCATGACAGTGTGTTCCAATGCGTTACTGCAAAGGTGAGAGGGCCTGAGGAGCTCTCTGTGTGACGGGGAGACTGCAGGTAGCACGAGGGAAGGGAAGGTGTACGAGTGGAGGCAGCGAGGCCTTCAGTGTTTGGTCCCTGTCATCTCGCAGAAAAAAAATTACTTGCATGCTAAAAGCTCCCATCAGCCCCTGAGCCTCCCCTCCCACGCAATACTCAGCCAACCGGCCTACCCCCAACCTACCCTGCGGCCTCCCCTCCAGTCTCTGTGGTCACTTGTAAAGGGATAAATGTTTGTTATGTTGGAGTGCATGAAGGACGTATATAGGAATGCATTATCATTCGCTGTGTTTATTGCTATTCATTGTTTGTAGTATCGCCTTCTCTTCATGTCAGTCTGTAGGATTGCCTGCCTCTGTTTCTGCCTTTTTTCGGTTTCTTTGTTAATATCATTGAATCTTTCTGAATTTGTCTACTTTTTGTCTTTCTCTGTATTATCTACTGGGGGTTCTCTCTCTCTCTCTCTCTCTCTCTCTCTCTCTCTCTCTCTCTCTCTCTCTCTCTCTCTCTCTCTCTCTCTCTCTCTCTCTCTCTCTCTCTCTCTCTCTCTCTCTCTCTCTCTCTCTCTCTCTCTCTCTCTCTCTCTCTCTCTCTCTCTCTCCTCTCTCTCTCTCTCTCTCTCTCTCTCTCTCTCTCTCTCTCTCTCTCTCTCTCTCTCTCTCTCTCTCTCTCTCTCTATCTCTCTGTCTCACAGACACACACACACACACACACACACACACACATACTCTCTCTCTCTTTGACTCCTGGAAATTCACCTTAAAATCCCGCCTCTCCTGCTGTCGCGTATCGCCCATGAAGGGTCGCGGCCTCTGTTCAGTCTTCCTGTCATTACCTCCATATCAGTCAGGGTTATAACGACCTTCACAAAACGTTGCTCCCACTCACTCACTCACTCACTGTCACGTCCACCAAAACACGATCATTCACTCCCTTCCACACCACACCATTTGTATTAACTTAATGCCACATGCTCTCGGGCGCCTGTCGTCCGATTAGCCATTCATCACACTTGACTCCAGCACACCTTCCCACCCACACACTGTTGCTGTAGCCGTGGCATCCACGACAGTATTTCGCTCCCCTTTCCTTAGGCTCTACCGAAATATATATGTTAGAGTTTTGCTGGGCATAAAATCTACCGACCCTGTGCCTCTCCAGATGTAGGGAGTTGATAAGAACATCCACTTTCTTCTGTGCCGCTGGAATGGGCTTAGAGACGTAGGGAACACAATAGGAAAAAAAAGAGGAATTCCTTTACCTGAGACAAAATAAAGAGTTGTGAGATGTGAAAGTCAAAGACATCAAGACTTTTCCCTAAATGGTAGTAATGAAGGGAAATGGTAGTAATGAGGGGAAGTGGTAGTACTGAGGGCAAATGGTAGTAATGAAGGGAAATGGTAGTAATGGAGGGAAATGGTAGTAGTGAGGGGAAATGGTAGTAATGGAGGGAAATGGTAGTAATGAAGGGAAATGGTAGTAATGAAGGGAAATGGTAGTAATGAGGGGAAGTGGTAGTACTGAGGGCAAATGGTAATAATGAAGGGAAATGGTAGTAATGGAGGGAAATGGTAGTAGTGAGGGGAAATGGTAGTAATGAAGGGAAATGGTAGTAATGAAGGGAAATGGTAGTGATGAAGGGAAATGGTAGTAATGAGGGGAAGTGGTAGTACTGAGGGGAAATGGTAGTAATGGAGGGAAATGGTAGTAATGGAGGGAAATGGTAGTAGTGAAAGGAAATGGTAGTAATGAAGAGAAATGGTAGTAATGAGGGGAAGTGGTAGTACTGAGGACAAATGGTAGTAATGAAGGGAAATGGTAGTAATAAAAGGAAATGGTAGTAATGAAGGGAAATAGTAGTAATGAGGGGAAATGGTAGTAATGGAGGGAAATGGTAGTAATGGAAGGAAATGGGAGTAGTGAGGGGAAATGGTAGTAATGAAGGGAAATGATAGTAATGAGGGGAAATGGTAGTAATGAAGGGAAATGATAGTAAAGAGGGGAAATGGTAGTAATGAAGGGAAATGGTAGTAATGAAGGGAAATGATAGTAAAGAGGGGAAATGGTAGTAATGAAGGGAAATGGTAGTAAAGAGGGGAAATGGTAGTAATGAAGGGAAATGGTAGTAGAGAGGGGAAATGGTAGTACTGAGGGGAAATGGTAGTAATGGAAGGAAATGGTAGTAATGGAGGGAAATGGTAGTAATGAAGGGAAATGGTAGTAAAGAGGGGAAATGGTAGTACTGAGGGGAAATGGTAGTAATGGAAAGAAATTGTAGTACTGAGGGGAAATGGTAGTAATGGAGGGAAATGGTAGTACTGAGGGGAAATGGTAGTAATGGAGGGAAATGGTAGTAATGAGGAGAAATGGTAATAATGAAGGGAAATGGTAGTAATGAAGGTAAATGGTAGTAATGAGGGGAAATGTTTGAGTCATCACCACAACCCAATACTGACGCAACATCTATGCCAATGAATACTATTATATAATCAAATACATTTTCCTCACTGACAATATTGTATCGTTATATTTATGGTCAATGCATGTGTGGTTTATGAATAAGGCCACGCAGCCCAACACTGCCACACGCTCTCATGCAAAACGTGTGAGTGTGAGTCTACTGTAAGATTTAAAGAAGCTCATCCTCTCTCCTTCCATCAAATAGAAATAATTCTGCCAAAGTATTTCCTTCATACCATAACCTCATATTTTTCATTGGTACAATTTCAAGGCACTTTAATTGACAGGTCTTTTGAGTCTGTAACCATTTTTTTTGGGTGTTAACGCGGTTATTAATATTTTTTTAATGCACCTTCATGTGTATTCACCCCGTGGCCTGCCTCTGATTGTATAGGTAAAAAGCATCCCCCACCCACGTCCAGCTCCGGTCCGTGGTTAACAACCGCCGCTGATGGATTAAAGTGGTTGCCCCGCCGTGTGATTAGTACAGGCTTGCGCGGATGATCTATGCGCCAGAATCCGTTCATGGAGATTTACCGCGCAGATTTAAAGTTGCTTCCCAAGCTATAAAAAAATGCAGAAGGCATGAATCGTATGTCTGACAGGGACGTACATCATCTTGCACACTCACCGGTGTGTGGGAGGGAGGGTTTCCCTCCCTCTCCTTCCTCCATAGGCGGTTGACAGTTTGCATGATTTTGAACTTACAGCCTGCAACGTTCACCTACATCCCGTGTTTTTGCCTGTTTTTGCTGGATTACATAATGGGTGGAAAACATACGGATGGCACAACAATTCAAGCAATCATTGATCTTTACAAGGCTGGGATCAATAATAGGGAAATTTGCAAGCTAAAAGGACTAAAGCTTAGAACAGTGCAAAATTTGATCCGCCGATTTAAGGCTGGCGGAGAGGTGAATCTCCTGCTCCCAAAAAAACAACCTGGGAAACAAAAAAAACCGTGTAACAGAACCAGGAGCGTGTTAAGGCGACAGCTTGATGCCAATCCTAGCCTTACAGCCAGAGAACTGAAGGAGGAAAATCATACTCTTCTTGGTAATGTGTCGCTTCGTACTGTACAGGAAACTTTGAAACGTGACCTTGGCTACAGGTGTTACCGGGCGCGGAATAAGCCACTGATAAATGACCGCCAAAGGAAGAAAAGGCTTCACTTTGCAAAGAAATACAGAGATTGGCCTCTCGACAAGTGGCGGGCTGTGCTGTGGAGTGACGAAAGCACATTTTGTATGAGTGGAGGAGGACCAGCAAAAGTGTACCGTCGCCCCGGCTCAGACCCCACCGAGCCTCGCTACACACGAAAGACCACAAAACACCCTCCCAGTTTAATGGTGTGGGGTTGCTTTACTTTTCATGGTATTGGGAACTTAGTTATTTTCCCAAAGAACACAACTGTTAACAAAGTGGTGTATTTTGATCTTTTAAATGACCACCTGGAGGCCTGCTTTGAAAAGACACAGGCACAGATTTTCCAACAGGATGGAGCATCCTGCCACACAGCTCGAGATGTGATACAGTGGCTTGATGACTGCAAGATTGGGAGAATAGATGACTGGCCAGGTAATTCTCCGGATATATCACCCATAGAAAATCTTTGGGCCATCATTAAAGGCAAACTCCGCTCACGTGACACCTCTACACTCCCCAAGCTTGAAATGGAGCTCCGAAAGTGTTGGGAAGAATTTAAGCCTGAGTTCCTTCAAAACTTTGCTGACAGTGTACCACGTCGCCTTCAAAGGGTCATCAAGAGGAAGGGCTACGCAACGAAATACTAACTACAATTGTATGTGTTGATATTCTACATTATTTTGTTATAAACATGGTGCGTCATACGTGTAAACATTCCCTTTTCGGAGGCGCGCAGTGATTATCCACGCAAACTGTAATAGGCGGAGGGGGGGGGGGCAATGGGTTATGTGTGTATTGTTATGCAGCGCGTGGATTTATGGCAAGAAATATTGAGCAACTATTGATTAGATTAATAACTTATGAAACCCCTCCCCCCTAAAAAAAAAGTTACACCCACACACCCACACACACACACACACACACACACACACACACACACACACCACACACACACACACACACCAAGGGTACTCCGTGGTGTAAGGGAAGCACGCTCGGTTCACAACCGAGAAGTCCCGGGTTCGATCCCCAGGCGGAGCGGAAACAAATGGGTTGTTTCCTTAAAACCCGAGCCCCTGTCCACCCAGCAGTGAATGGGTACCGGGTGTTAGCCGGGGTTTGTGACCTGCTCTCCGGGGTGCTGGCTTCGGCCAACACAAAGCACTAAGGATGAATGATAAAAATGTTGATATGGAGACGGGGCTACACGAGCATTGCTCTGGCCCTGTAAAATACAACTAGATGAAAAGATGAATACACACACACACACACACACACACACACACACACACACACACACACACACACACACACACACACACACACACACACACACACACACACACACACACACACACACACACACACACACATACACACACACACACACACACACACACACACACACACACACACATCGCTCAGAAAATATGCCTATTTCCATCTAGCTCCTTTCGTCCTGGTCTATAATGCTGGTGCCTCACTTTTCCAAGGCCTTATGGATGACGACGGGGAAGTAAGTGGTGACTGACCCTGGATTATCGCACGACCTTTACTTAAAGCAACGCCTTGAACCTTCCACATTATCCACGATAGTGTAGCGAGGTTGTCTTCTGTGCCGAAAAGGTTGTAAGGATGTTGCAAGACCTTTGACTAATACTTGCACTTTTATAGGTCAACTGAGAATTATGAGTGAGTTTTGACCTGCTATCTATTTTGTCCATTTTAGCCTTATGACTTTTTATTTCTGAAGTTTATACCAGGTAGTCATTGGCGGTGCAGCATTCCTTAAGGTAATGACTGTGGCGGTGCAGCATTCTTTAAGGTAATGACTGTGGCCGTGAAGCATTCCTTAAGGTAATGGCTGTGACGGTGCAGCATTCTTTAAGGTAATGACTGTGGCCGTGAAGCATTCCTTAAGGTAATGGCTGTAGCGGTGCAGCATTCTTTAAGGTAATGACTGTGGCGCTGAAGCATTCCTTAAGGTAATGGCTGTGGCGGTGCAGCATTTCTTTAATTAAGATAATGACTGGCGGTGCAGCATTTCTTTAAGGTAATGGCTGTGGCGGTGCAGCATTTCTTTAATTAAGATAATGACTGGCGGTGCAGCATTTCTTTAAGGTAATGGCTGTGGCGGTGCAGCATTTCTTTAAGGTAATGGCTGTGGCGGTGCAGCATTTCTTTAAGGTAATGGCTGTGGCGGTGCAGCATTTCTTTAAGGTAATGGCTGTGGCGGTGCAGCATTTCCTTAAGGTAATGGCTGTGGCCGTGCAGCATTTCTTTAAGGTAATGGCTGTGATGGTGCAGTATTTCTTTAAGGTAATGGCTGTGGCGGTGCAGCATTTATTTAAGGTAATGGCTGTGGTGGTGCAGTATTTCTTTAAGGTAATAGCTGTGGCGGTGCAGCATTTATTTAAGGTAATGGCTGTGGTGGTGCAGTATTTCTTTAAGGTAATGGCTGTGGCGGTGCAGCATTTATTTAAGGTAATGGCTGTGGAGGTACAGCATTTATTTAAGTTAATGGCTGTGGCGGTGCAGCATTTATTTAAGTTAATGGCTGTGGTGGTGTAGCATTTCTTTAATGTAATGGCTGTGGTGGTGCAGCATTTCTTTAAGGTAATGGCTGTGGCGGTGCAGCATTTATTTAAGTAATGGCTGTGGCGGTACAGCATTTATTTAAGTTAATGGCTGTGGCGGTACAGCATTTATTTAAGTTAATGGCTGTGGTGGTGCAGCATTTCTTTAAGGTAATGGATGTGGTGGTGCAGCATTTCTTTAAGGTAATGGCTGTGGCGGTGCAGCATTTCTTTAAGGTAATGGCTGTGGCGGTGCAGCATTTCTTTAGGGTAATAGCTGTGGCGGTGCAGCATTTATTTAGGGTGATGGCTGCTATGGCAATCAATGTCGTTAATGTCCATTTTGTTATTGCAATAAAAACCATCACCTCAGTGGGCTAAATATTCCCTGTTTTCTTGCTTTTCTCGATGAACTTCTTCGCTGTCAAGGTATTCGCATTTCTTACAGCTGGTCGTTTGCTTGATGGACAGGTGCTGTTTATACTTTATTACGACCCCATTTCCTTACTCGATGCGGGAACGATAGGGTTGGTTGAGGTGTTATTTTCTGGCAAAGAATTGAAGTAGACTGTCCTGAAGAAGATTGTGTTTGCTGATCAATGGCTGTAAAGTGTGGCAGATCGTATCTATGGCCAACACTAAACCGATGGCTTCAGTGTTATTCACCCATGGTCTTGTCCACGCGAGCTGGCTCGCGATCGCCAGTTTCACCCTCTCAGTGCAAGCTTGGAGCTCATTATTACCGATCTTTGGGTAATGCTAGGACCTTACATCCCCATCCCCTTGCTCAAGGGGGACAGTACCGCCCGAATTTCACAGTGGAAAAACCCCCGGGAATGAGCGGGGTCGGGGATCGAGCGCCCTAACCAACTGAGCCACACGGACTTGTAAGTGTGTGTATTCATCTTTTCATCTAGTTGTATTTTACAGGGCCAGAGCAACGCTCGTGTGGCCCCGTCTCCATATCAACATTTTTATCATTCATCCTTAGTGCTTTGTGTTGGCCGAAGCCAGCACCCCGGAGAGCAGGTCACAAACCCCGGCTAACACCCGGTACCCATTCACTGCTGGGTGGACAGGGGCTCGGGTTTTAAGGAAACAACCCATCTGTTTCCGCTCCGCCCGGGGATCGGACCCGGGACTTCTCGGTTGTGAACAGAGCGTGCTATCCCTTACACTACGGAGTACCCCCTTACACTACGGAGTACCCTCTGTGTGTGTGTGTGTGTGTGTGTGTGTGTGTGTGTGTGTGTGTGTGTGTGTATGTGTGTGTGTGTATGTGTGTGTGTGTGTGTGTGTGTGAGTGTGTGAGTGTGTGTGTGTGTGTGAGTGTGTGAGTGTGTGAGTGAGTGTGTGTGTGTGAGAGAGAGAGAGGAGAGGAGAGAGAGGAGAGAGAGGAGAGAGAGAGAGAGGAGGAGGGGAGAGAGGAGAGAGAGGAAGAGAGAGAGAGAGAGAGAGAGAGAGAGAGAG
>JACEEZ010008866.1:102500-130000 GCA_016584305.1 Chionoecetes opilio | reverse complement strand
GATTTTGTGACCTAGTTCGTAAAGTGCATGATGAATGATGACCCATTTTAAGCCGCGTCCATACGAGTGGCGATTGCGTGACGTGTGAGGCGCTGCCCATGAAAGGCTGTCACCCCCTTGCAACGCCTTCATGTCTTTCTCTGTCTAAGGCTGTCCCTCCCTTGCAAAGCCTTCATGTCTCACTGTCTAAGGCTGTCCCGCCCTTGCAACGCCTTCATGTATCTGTCTAAGGCTGTCCCTCCCTTGCAACGCCTTCATGTCTCTCTGTCTAAGGCTGTCCCTCCCTTGCAACGCCTTCATGTATCTCTCTAAGGCTGTCCTGCCCTTGCAACGCCTTCATGTATCTCTCTAAGGCTGTACCGCCCTTGCAACGCCTTCATGTATCTCTCTAAGGCTGTACCGCCCTTGCAACGCCTTCATGTATCTCTCTAAGGCTGTCCCTCCCTTGCAACGCCTTCGTGTATCTCTCTAAGGCTGTCCCTCCCTTGCAACGCCTTCATGTCTCTCTCTAAGGCTGTCCCTTCCTTGCAACGCCTTCATGTATCTGTCTAAGGCTGTCCCTCCTTTGCAACGCCTTCATGTATCTGTCTAAGGCTGTCCCTTCCTTGCAACGCCTTCATGTCTCTGTCTAAGGCTGTTCCTCCCTGCAACGCCTTCATGTATCTGTCTAAGGCTGTCCCTTCCTTGCAACGCCTTCATGTATCTGTCTAAGGCTGTCCCTCCCTTGCAACGCCTTCATGTATCTCTGTCTAAGGCTGTACCGCCCTTGCAACGCCTTCATGTATATGTCTAAGGCTGTCCCTTCCCTGCAACGCCTTCATGTATCTGTCTAAGGCTGTCCCTCCTTGCAACGCCTTCATGTATCTGTCTAAGGCTGTCCCTCCTTGCAACGCCTTCATGTCTCTCTGTCTAAGGCTGTCCCGCCCTTGCAACGCCTTCATGTATCTGTCTAAGGCTGTACCGCTCTTGCAACGCCTTCATGTATATTGTCTATAGGCTGTCCCTCCCTTGCAACGCCTTCATGTATTCTGTCTAAGGCTGTACTGCCCTTGCAACGCCTTCATGTATCTGTCTAAGGCTGTCCCTCCCTTGCAACGCTTTTCATGTTCTCTGTCTAAGGCTGTCCCTCCCTTGCAACGCCTTCATGTATCTGTCTAAGGCTGTCCCGCCCTTGCAACGCTTTCATGTCTCTCTCTAAGGCTGTACCGCCCTTGCAACGCCTTCATGTCTCTCATAAGGCTGTACTGCCCTTGCAACGCCTTCATGTATCTGTCTAAGGCTGTCCCGCCCTTGCAACGCCTTCATGTATCTCTCTAAGGCTGTACCGCCCTTGCAACGCCTTCATGTATCTCTCTAAGGCTGTCCCTCCCTTGCAACGCCTTCATGTATCTCTGTCTAAGGCTGTCCCGCCCTTGCAACGCCTTCATGTATCTCTCTAAGGCTGTCCCTCTCATGCAACGCCCTCATGTATCTATCTAAGGCTGTCCCTTCCTTGCAATGCCTTCATGTATCTCTGTCTAAGGCTGTCCCTTCCTTGCAACGCCTTCATGTATCTGTCTAAGGCTGTCCCTTCCTTGCAATGCCTTCATGTATCTGTCTAAGGCTGTCCCTTCCCTGCAATGCCTTCATGTATCTCTGTCTAAGGCTGTTCCGCCCTTGCAACGCCTTCATGTCTCTCTCTGTCCTGCCAAGTTTTCAAGTTTCCAAGTCTGCGACATTCTATTTGTTCCCGGGGTTTTTCCACCTCTTTTTTCTCTGTCATCAGTCGACGTGTGCAATCCTCATCCTTGCCTCAAGTTCTCGCTTCTATTAAATTTCACTGTTTTCTTTATTGTCCAAACTCGCTTCGCTCGCTTGGACACCTATTTCAGCCGAAATCAGGTGTCATATAGGCTTGTAAAATGTTTCCACGAATTCTTCTTCTTCTTCTTGTGACTACTTTTGTGGGCAACGGGTATACAGGCGTAGAGGAAGAAATTTGGCACAAAAGATTATATTACGTCTCTTAACTCATTTATGCAGGAACTATTCACTATATAAGAAACAAATAAGAGTTAATGTATGTCTAATGTATTTTTATTTACAGATTATAGGCGTAAAACTGTTTATTTTAGGCTGTGCACTGTGCAGGCCATAAAAGTGTTGCCAAGTCAAAAGTTACAGTTTGACGAAATAGTTTTGGCTTCGAAAGGGAAAGAAAAAGACATAAATGGGGAAAAAAGAAACCATTGAGTTCATGTTAAATATTTTTATGTGCGTGTGTGTGTGTGTGACGGGAAATATGAGTCAAAAGGGGAGTTTTAATTTCCAAATAAGGATATTTTCATCAGGGTGATCTGGCAAACTGTGTGAGTTTGAGTGTGGGTTCGTGGTTGGATGTTAGCCTTGCCTTGGCTTCTCAGAGGCTCGATAATGTTAGGATATTAGTAGGATAGTGAGATAGTGTTGTCTACGCGTCCTACACAATCCTCCCGGCGTCCCAGAGTCCTACAGTGCAGGATGCGAGGTGGGAAGGATATTAGGATACCCGCGTAGGATTCTGGTGTAGGATGTTTTGACGTTTTGTTTAGAAATTGTTGTGGGGGATTTTAAGGTGTTTTAGGGTGTGTGGGGTGTGTTTTAGGGTGTGTAAGGGTGTTCTAGGGTGTGTGGGGGTGTAAGGGTGTGGGAATCTGTGTGTGAGGGTATGTAAGGGTGAATCAGGGTGTCAGGGTTGTGTGGGAATATGTTAGGGTGTGTGTATGTGTCAGGATGTGTGTGGGGTTGTGATAGCGTGTGTGGGGTTGTGGGTGGGTGTGTAAGGATGTAAGGGTTGTGTGGGGATGTTTAAGGGTTTGTGTGTGTGTTGGTTGTGTTTTAGGATGTGTTAGGTTGTGTAGGGGTGTGTTAGGGTATCCGTTGATTCGGGCCGCCAGTTGAAACAGGCCGCCTATAGTAGCATACCCAGCAGACAGTATACTTTGTGGTTAAGGTTAGGTTAGGTTAGGCTAGGTTAGGTTAGGTATACTTTGTGGTTAAAGTTAGGTTAGGTTAGGTTAGGTATGCTTTGTGGTTAAGGTTAGGTTAGGTATACTTTGTGGTTAAGGTTAGGTTAGGTTAGGTATACTTTGTGGTTAAGGTTAGGTTAGGTTAGGTATACTTTGTGGTTAAGGTTAGGTTAGGTAAGGTATACTTTGTGGTTAAGGTTAGGTTAGGTATACTTTGTGGTTAAGGTTAGGTTAGGTATACTTTGTGGTTAAGGTTAGGTTAGGTTTCATTAAAACCTATAAGGTTATGCATAAATGCATGCTTGGTATGCATTTAATATAGGCGGCCTGATTCAACTGGCGGCCCGAATCAACTGTATCCGTGTGTTAGGATATAGGGTGTGTGTGGGGCTGTATTTTAGGGTGTGTGTATGTGTCAGGATGTGTGTAGGGTTGTGATAGTGTGTGTGGGTTTGTGGGTGGGTGTTAGGATGGAAACCAGGAAGGTTCGACGGAATACGTTTTCGACGACACCGTCGAAAGTTCCAAGTCATTTATTTACGGTGATACACAGGCGACAGGTGTGTTGCGAGGCCGTACAGGTGTGTAGTGACAGGTGTGGTGTATGTGGTAAAGCGAGAGAGGTTAAGAGTGAGGTGTTAGCCCCCCAGTGTGTGTGTCTGACCTAAAGAGCGAACGCGCAGTTCTCGTCCACTATAACGGCGTCAGCCCCGTACCGCCGCGGCCACGGGTACGGCGCGGGCCACAGTGGTCCATAGAAGCTAATCTCTGGGAAGCGGGACTCGAACCTAGGAGCAGCGCATCAAGGTATACCCTCGGTACGTCTCTGTAGTATTCAGCGGGAGACACTTACGAAAACACGTCAAAATATTCCATTTACCGGCATTAAACTATGATGTCATATATTTCAGGGAGAATATTACGCTGAAAGGCTAATATGGTGGCAATGTATTATCGTCCACCCTATATTTATCAATAGCAATACTATTATTGTCACTAATAATTGTCACATAAATAAGGTATTTAAGGGTAAATCTCTCCTTATTTCCCATTAAATAAGTCTATATGGAAGTGAGCTAACTCTAATTTTCTCTACGTGTTAAACTACTCTCCATCTAAAAACTACATTGGAAGTGAGCTAGCTTTAATTTTCTCAACGTGTTAAGAGTTTCTCTAAGGGAAAATTTCAGCTTATTTACTCTTAATATGTCTGTATATCTGGGATAATAAGTAAACATGGCCGCCCAGTGGTTCCTGAACGCTGATTGGCTGACAACGTAGCTAGGAACTATTATGGACAATAAGCAGTTTTACGCGTATAATCTGTAAATAAAAATACATTAGACATACATTAACTGTTATTTGTTTCTCAGATAGTGAATAGTTCCTGCATAAATGAGTTAAGAGACGAAATATAACCTTCTGTGCCAAATTTCTTCCTTTGCGCCTGTAGCTTCCTTTCCCCCATTCGTGGAGTAAACATTTTACAAGCCTATATGACAGATTCACCAATCTATTTAGTACCAAAGAATGAATTCGGCATAAATAGGTGTCCAAGCTCGCTTCGCTAGTCTAGATCAACATGTGGCATGTTTTCTTTAGTAATATTATTTTACTGGTTACTTTACTTTTAGTAGACACAGTATTTTAAGATGAGGGTATTTAAAAAGTTGACTTTAGCCTGTGCGAGCTTGGACACGTTCCACATCTTTAGTGTGGACGTCTATTTCCTAGTTTTTTCTTTGTAGTTTTGTCTACTCTACTTATTTGTATCCTCTTTTATACATATTTTTGTGTGATTTCTGTATTTTTTTATTAAATTTCACTGTTTTCTCTTTTTTATGTTGTAGTCTTGTTTATTTTACTGATTTGATCCTGTACCTATATTTGCTGTGAGACTGCCGATACGTATATCTTATTTTTTCTTATCTATATTTCATGCGTCTTGTGAGAATAAGCCTGTTTATCATGTTCTTGCCCTGTAGTGTTATATTGCCGTATCGTGCGGGACGTGACGACGAGGAGACTGTTTTGATCAAGGCACGTAAGGGCACCAGATCTCCCGTCCTGTGTGTGTTATGGAGCCTTATATTATTCTCACTTTATGCTTCCTAACCCTGTCTCTCTTTCCCTCCTTCTTCCTTCTTTCCTCTTTTCTCCTTTCCTTATATTATCGTCCCTTACCCTATCTTTACCATATTATACCTTCCGCCGCTCTTCCTTTCTTGCTGCAAGATTGAAGATGCATAAAAAAATATGCCTCGTATATAGGATGAGTATAAGGGAGTGGAAATCTCTCTCTCTCTCTCTCTCTCTCTCTCTCTCTCTCTCTCTCTCTCTCTCTCTCTCTCTCTCTTCTCTCTCTTCTCTCTCTCTCTCTCTCTCTCTTCTCTCTCTCTCTCTCTCTCTCTCTCTCTCTCTCTCTCTCTCTCTCTCTCTCTCTCTCTCTCTCTCACACACACACATATGCACACACACACACATACTCTTACGACCATTTCACTATTAACTACCTTTCTTCTTCTTTTTCTCCTCATTATCCCCTCTTTTCACGTCCCTCCCCTTTCACTTCCGGTGGTTCAGTTGTAGCTTCACTGTTTTGTTTTTTTGTTTCGAGCTTCGGTTACGGAGGCTTAAGCAAGGAATCGTTAGCTAGCCAGTGTGACTTGAGTCTTCATACCATACTAATGGTATTACCAGTGTGACCTGTGCCGGATTTTAGCAGCCTTTTCCTCCTATTTCATTATTGTGAGTATTGCCGTGTTTATTTTGTGTGTGCCCATCTATTGTGTTTAGCGTGTTTAAGTTTCAAGCCGTGTTTTTGGTGAGCCTCGCGTACATTTAAGTTTTGTTCTTTGGGGGTTCTGGTTTTCACACTTGCCTTTACACACACACTGACACTCTGCATGGGAACAGGCCTCTATTTACCGTCGGCTGCTATGTTCCAGCGGCTGATATGTACCACTGGTGGCTGCTATGTTCCATCCAAGGTTGCTATGCACCGCGGCTGCTGTGGACCATCAGCGGGTGCTATGGTTAGGTTAGGTATACTTTATGGTTAAGGTTAGGTTAGGTTAGGTTAGGTATACTTTGTGGTTAAGGTTAGGTTAGGCTAGGTTAGATTAGGTTAGGTTAGATTAGGTTAGGTATACTTTGTGGTTAATTCTAGGTTAGGTTAGGTTAGGTATACTTGTCGGTACATAGCAGCCCTGCAATGGTACATATAAGCCAAGGCATTGGTACAAAGCAGCCGGTACATGTCAGCCGACGGTAAATAGCAGCTAGGAAGCCTCTGCATACAAGTGATACACTTTTGTTTAAGATTAGTTTTGTGTTTCTAGTGTCGACTCGTCTGTGGAATATTCTTCTTCTTTCTTAAGACCTTTGACTGTCATTTGCCTTGTGTTAACCGTTGCGTTATTTTTTTCTTTTGTTTATTAAATTAATAAATGTTCTAGTATTTTTTTTGTTAACTTCCTTGTCCCTTCTGTTTATTTTTTTATTCATTTTATTCACCTTATCTGATATATATATATAATATATATAATATTTATATATATATATACATATATATATATATAATATATTATATATATATATATATATAATATATATATATATATATATATATATATATATATATATATATATATATATATATATAATATATATATATATATATATGAGTAACTATTAATCTATATCTATGCATCTATATATAAATATCATAATACTAATATATAATTCAAATATAATATACTATCATATACACACATATCATAACTATAATTTGGTACCGCGGCATCGGACCTGTTTGATCTCTCTTTGCCGTCGTCACAATACATCACACACACACACACACACAACACACACCAACACACAAACACACACACACCACCACACCCACACCCACACACACACATCTCTCTAAAACCACACTAACACACACACATCTCTCTAACTACACAACACACACATCTCTCTCTAACCCACACACACACACACACACATCTCTTCAACACCACCACATTTCTCTAACACACCACACACACCACACACATCTCTCTCTAAAAACCCCACACACAATCCCCAAAAACCCACCACACACACACCTCTTCTCCAAAAACCTCTCTCAAACACACACACAACACCCCTCTTTTTAAACTACACAACAATACACTCTCTCTCTAACACACACACACACACAACACATCTTCTAAAAACCACACACACATATACACATTTTTAAACACACAACACGCACACATATTCCTCGAACACACACACACACGGTTTTGGGTACTCCAGGGTGTAAGGGATGCACGCCGGTTCACAACCGAGAAGTCCGGGTTCGACCCGGGGGTTTTTTTCCTTTAAAAACCCGAGCCCCGGTCCACCCAGCAGTGAATGGGACGGGTGTGGGCCGGGGGTTTGTGCCCTGCTCTCCGGGGGCTGGCTTCGGCCACACAAACCTAAGGGTGAATGATAAAAAAGTTGAAATGGAGAGGGGCCACACGAGCATTGCTCTGGCCCGTAAAAAACAACTAGATGAAAACAAAGATGAAACACCACATCTCCCTCCTTTTTAACAACCCCAACACAAACCCACCTATACACACACACTCTCTCTTCTCAACACACCGCACACGCACAACCACACACAAAAATACACATTCACACACATACACACACGCACGCACACACACAACACACACATACCGCGCGATGGTCTGTTGAAGCGTGCAGGACTGCCATCTGTGGTAGTCGTTTTCGAATCCTCACTGCTGGGATTTTTCACGACAAATACGGGGGTTACTTTTACCCCTTTAGCAAGGGGGGTTGGTTCTGTGGTGTGGGGTCCCCCTTTCCCAAAAATCGGTAATTATGAGCTCCAAGCTACACCGGGAGGGGGAAAAATGGGGGCGCGAGTCTGGCTCGCGTGGGGCAAGCCATGGGGAAGACAACACCACTCCCTCCATGGGAATAGTAAACCTTTACCCCAAATATCCAAACGGCACTTCAAAGCCAAACCACATAATTCACTGCTTTGTTTACATTTCCTGGGACCTGTTTATCGATAGTGTGCCTTGTCGTTCCTTTGTCTTGACCTCACCTCCAGACCTTCTTTCCCTTCCCTGCTTCCTGCTCGTCCGGGCAGTCCTCCCTCGCTGCATAAAGGGGAGGGGAAGAGCGGCTATAGGATAGAGGTGGAAGGGCGAGAGCGGGAGTGAAGTAAAGAGTGTAAGATGGTGCTGATTAATGCTTTCCGGGCCGCATATTCTTTAGGTGCTCTCTCTTTTCGGCAGCTGGCTGCCCTCTACGCATGGCTGTAGCTCCGAAACTAACCACAGGATTTTCTTGTAAATAACCTCATTGTGATTCCCACACAAAGTTATTATTGTCGATGTGTACATAAACCCAACCTAACCTAACCTAACCTAACTTAACGTTTTTCTAACCTTACCTAATTTAGGGGTCTGCCAAAACGGGAGAGCGCCTGGAGAATATGCTTCCGGGCCAGCGCTCGTGTGCGCTGTTTAGTGGCGGAATTTTAGTGCCGCGATACATTGTGTGTGTATTTTTAAGATCGTCTGCGTGGGTGAAAAAATATATTTGTTTAGACTGCGATTAATGAAAGACTGCCACGGTTTCTACCTCGAGTTTTTTTTTCTTCTCTCTCTCTCTCTCTCTCTCTCTCTCTCTCTCTCTCTCTCTCTCTCTCTCTCTGCCCGTCAGGGTGGCAAGGTTGGTAGAGACGTGAGTTCGCAATGTGCAGCGTCCCTGTGCATTCGGTCAGCGGTTCGAGTCCGCCTAGTTCGTGCTGACGTGGCGGCGCTTTGTATAGTCAATAACCTTGTAGTTGGTACTTGCAAAGTGTCTAGATAGGATGAAAATCTTATCTCTTATCTCTCGCTCTCGCTCTCGCTCTCGCTCTCGCTCTCGCTCTCGCTCTCGCTCTCGCTCTCGCTCTCGCTCTCGCTGTCTCTGTCTATTGCTCTCATATATTTGGTAAACGCAGAGGAGGTTTCTGCAGTATTAATGATTCGAAATGTTGCGATAAATCCGATATTTATTCATTTGTAGCATTGCCAAAACCTTTACTTATTACTATTGATTACTATCGTGCTTTCTGCGGCTATATGAATATTTTGAATGATAGCATTATTAGTAGAGGTAGCAGAAGTAGTAGTAGTGATAACAGTAGTTGTAATAATGATAGACGTGAAAGTAGCAAAGGTAAAGCAATAGCATCATTATTATTATTATAATTATTGTGATAGTAATTACAACATAATTAATAGTATCGGTAATGGCAGTGACAGCAGCACAAATTAAGATTGCTATTTTCAATTTCGTCAACGAGTTGCTTACATCTCACAAAAAGTAACACAAATGTCGGTGCTACTATAGCTTGCGGTATACCGGGACATTTTACACTATAGCGTGCGGTCTACATTTCTTACTCTACTTTTTTATTTTTATTTTTTTTATTTATTTACATCTATTACATAAATATATATACATATACATATACATATGCACATACATACACATACACATACATACACATACAGCCAGTAATAAATGAGCGGGCATCAGCCCGCCGCTGTAGCCGCAGCCACAGTCAGGTCACAGGTGGGCGGGGCGTGAGGTCACTCCCGCTCCTTAGTGTTCATCGGGGGGGTGGGGCGGCACGCGCCACCTCCAGCAGCAGGGGCAGATTTTTCTGAAACTGCCGTACGAGGGCGGCCGCGCTTTCCGGGCCGACGCACTGTCTGAGCCGCTCTGTAGCGGGACAGGAAAGCAGGTAGTGGGTCAGGGGATGGGGGGTCATATGAGGACAGTGCTCACACGGCCGCTCCTCAAACCCGTCCCTCAGCTCATCCAGGGTTACGTACCCAAAGCCGAAGTCGGTGTAGAACGACCTCCTCGGCTCGGGACAGCTGCTGGGCGGGGCGTAACGGCTCGTTGTTTTTTCGTGGCTTGTTTGTGCCAGGCTGCCTGCCTCGATGTCTGCACCAGCTGCGATACTGTTGTTCTGCGGCACAGATGGCAGCGCGTCTGGCCAGTACCTTGGCCCCTTGGATGCTGGGTAAGACAGTCAAGGCCACCGCTTGGATGTCTGGTGGCCTCCCGGGCCGCCTCATCGGCCGCCTCGTTGCCACGGACGCCTATGTGGCTGGGCACCCAGTTGAACCTTACACAGCGCCCCTGCGCGGCGAGGCCCTGGATGTGGCCCAGGATGGCGGTGGTGAGCTGCACGTTGTCCATCGGTGTGGCGGGGCTGCCGTAGGACCTGCAGGGCAGACATGGAGTCGGTGTGAATCACCACAACCTCCTCCTGTCGGCCCCGGGCGTGCTGTAGGGCGCGCTCTATCGCCACCAGCTCCGTCTGCAGCGTGGAGCAATGGTCGGGTGTCCTCCAGGACAGCACCTCACCGCCCGTAACCACCGCAGCACCTGTCCGGCCTTTCTCAGGGTCAACGGAGCCGTCGGTTTGTAGTAGATAGCGACCGCGACGCTGCTGGGAACATTGGCGTGCGCCACCACCTGCAGGGCGACGCTGCTGGGAACATTGGCGTGCGCCACCGCCTGCAGGGCGTGCTGCCTCAGCTCCTCCCGCGTGCACAACGCCTTCGCGGCCGGCAGTTGTGGCGATAATCACCTGGGCGGCAGAGGGCTGCCACGGTGGGGGGAGCGACGTAGTTGACAGCGGGGCGGTCAGGTCCGTCCAGCAGCAGGTGGGTGTGGCCGGGGAGGAGGTGGATGGCGGCGTCTGCCACCCTCTGCAGCCAGTGTTTGCCCGGCGATAGGTCACGCTGCTCCTGTGGCAAGACCCTGCACAGCCTGTCCCGCGCGACAGACTCCCTTGCCTGGCAGAGGATCTTGGCCACCCGACAGGCCACGATCTGTCGAACCCTGGTGGCTAGGGGCACCAAACGTGCCTCCGCCTGCATGACGCGGGTGTTTGCCCAGCGCGGTGCCCCCAGCAGGGTCCTCAAAGCTCGGTTCTGAAGGACCTCTAACTTCCTCTGCTGAGTGAGCGATAACGAGACAAGCACGGGCGCGCTGTAGTCTACAAGGGCGCGCACAGTGTGCACGTAGAAGAGGCGCAGCACTGATGACGTGGCCCCGGCGTGTGTCCTCGTCATGGCCCTCATGACGTTGAGCCTGGTCTCAGCCCTCTCCCTCAGATACTTGACCTGAGTAGTGAAGTGGAGGCCCCGGTCAAGCCACATTCCGAGGTACTGGAAGGCGTGGGTCCAAGCCAGCTGATGCCCTGTATCTGTAGAGGACAGACCGGGGGGGCAGCGGCCTTGAACACCATGGCCTTGGACTTCTCAGCCGATATCTTGAGACCCAGCTCTCTGCACTTGCAACTGACTAGGTCAAGGGCTTGCTGGGTCAGAGCCACCCGGTCACCCCGGCCAGTGACGACCAGGACCAAGTCGTCGGCGTAGCTGAGAAGTGCCGTGCCCTCCCGGAACGGCAGGCCGACCAGCTGCTCCATCAGGAGGTTGAAAAGGGTGGGGCTTAGGACCCCGCCCTGCGGCGTGCCGTTCTCCAGCTCCCTGTAGCTGGATTTGCGCCCCTGGAACCTGACCCTGGCACGGCGGTGCCAGAGGTAATCCTCAATCCAGGCGAGGAGTCTGCCCCGCACGCCCCGCCGCACCAGCGCGGCCAGGATGGCGTGGGCGTTGGCCAGCTCAAACGCCTTCTCCAGGTCAAGGAAGACGGCGACAGCAGGGCGGTTGTCGATTTGGGCCAGGAGGGCCATGACGCTGTTGGAGGTGCCCACCCTGTGGTGAAGCCGAAGATGTGTGGGTGGAGGTCTCCCAGGCGCCACAGGAGGCGGGTCAGCACCATCCTCTCCGCCGTCTTGGCCGTGCAGCTCATCAGGGAGATTGGGCGCGGCTTGGTGGGTTCCCTGGGCTTAGGGATGGGCTGGATGTCGGCCTCCTTCCACGCCGAGGGCAAGCGGCCGGCCAGCGGCCGGCCAGCCAGGAGGAGTTGATCAGGGTCAGGAGTGCCGCCTCCCCGGCCGCCCCAGCGTGGGCCAGCATCGAGTAGGTGATTCCGTCAGCGCCCGGAGCGGTGTCCCGTCCCTTCCTGGCCCTTACCAGCTCCCGGGAAGTGAAGGGCTGATCAGTGGCGTCGGGGCGAGCGCGAGCGGCGCCGATGACAGCCTCGCGCACAGGTTGAAGCTGAACCTGCAGCCGCTGGACACGGGCGGGGAGTTGATCGCTGCTACCCCTCGAGACAAACATCTCCACCAGGCGCTCGGCCTCCTGTAACGGCTGAGGGTGGGCTGGAGGGCGGGGAGGTCTCTTTCCGGAGGCAGTCCTCACCTTGCCCCACAGCTCGGCCAGCTTGGTGTGTTGGTTAAAACCTGCGCACCATTCGAGCCATTTGGCCTCCCGAACCCGCCCCGTGACCTGCCGAGCGTGCCTCACAACCTCACGCAGCAGCTCCAGATTGTTGGGTGTCGGCCGCCTGCTGTACAACTTCCGGTGGATGTTAACCATGTGGTTCTGTTCCCGCACCTCCTGGTTGTAGAACCACTAGTTCTGGTTGTACCTGCGACCGGGGACGGGGACCTTCCGTGGTATGGCTGCCTCCGCCGCCCTCTCAATGGCCAACGTCAGTTCGCTTTCACACTGGTCCAGATCCACCGGCGCCTCGTAGGTGGCCCACCACTGGGCCAGGGTGGCCTGAAACAATGCCCAGTCCGCCCGCTGTATATTCCACCGCGGCGGCGGGAGCTGTGGCAGCGGCCGGGTGACCTGCAGTGTTGTGGCGACTGCATAGTGGTCGCTGGTCAAAGTGGGGTGGACCTGCCAGGAGGCGTCCGGTGCCAGGTCACTGGAGACTCTACTTACACTCTATTCGCCTACACTTCAGGCTGCCACTTACCATTGTATATGATTATGATATTGTCTATTATACAGTAGAGTATCATAGAAAAACAAATCAGACAAACAAAATAACGTTTTTTCTTACCACATCGAATGACAAGGCTCTGCTTCTTGTGGTGCGTCCAGATGATTGCTTGCACGTATAAAGGTGACTGTTTTTCTTCTGTCAGTATGACACTTCTGTAGAATTCTTTCAACAGCATTGTAGAGGGTTAAGTTTGTCTGACTGATATTCTCGGCTTGAATTGTAGGAGGATACTGAGACATTACTTCGTTGATCCCCATTGTACAAGGTTGAGTAGAGTCTAGGTATACTCAGGTCAGGTCATGTGTAGTCTTTTCAGACTGCACATTACAGCTATGCGGTAGTCAGGTCAGGTCAGATCAGGTCAGATCTTGGTAGAACGCACATCAGGGTACCGTAGACCTCAGACCCCGATGTAGACCGCACGCTATAGTAGCACCCAAATGTCTCTCCTACACAAGCTACCCCTCTCTCTCTCTCCTACAAGTTAATTGCAAGGCCCTGAAGAAAGATAATTTGTTTTATTGATATATACACATTTACCAAGAGGGAATTACGCTGCCCAAGTCGCATAATTCCAAAAGCTTACGTCTGAAGGAAGGAAAGAAGAAAGACAGGAGGGGAAGGATAAGAAGGGAAGGGAATAGAGACGGCCGATAGGAAGGAGAGTATGGAAGGAAAGGAAGAGGTAGAAGAAAGAGAGAGAGAGAGAGAGAGAGAGAGAGAGAGAGAGAGAGAGAGAGAGAGAGAGAGAGAGAGAGAGAGAGAGAGAGAGAGAGAGAGAGAGAGAGAGAGAGAGAGAGAGAGAGAGAGAGAGAGAGGAAGAGAAGAGGAATTTTGACTGAAGTTCGCGAATAGATATCAAATCCACATCCAGTCCCGTCTGCGTGTGTGATGACGGTCCCCAAGGGGATCAAAGTGACCCAGCGTGGTTCTGAGACGCCTGGATCGCCTCAATAAGTATTCCAAACCCATAAAAGTAATGAGTTTGAGGAATCCACAACAATTTCGGCCCCCAAAAACAGCGCACATAAGATTTTTTTCTCCCCCCTGTAGCTTTCATTCTTATTTTTTCATTTTTATTAGGGTCAGCTGCACAATTTTTTTGGGGGGTTTGTTCGTTTTTCCCCTTTCTATTTTTTTGGGTATATAATGAATGGTTAATATGCTTTCTCTTCATATTTTACACACACACACACACACACACACACACACACGCACACACACACACACACACACACACACACACACACACACACACACACACACACACACACATTTCCTAAATATGTGCACTAACGATTCACTAACAACCTCTTTGCATTCATTTAATACACTGGGATAGACTTTATCTGGTCCTGGTGACTTAAATACTTTATTTTATCTATACCCGCTTCTACCATTTCCTTAGTTATCATCAATATCTCTGAGTTTCTTATCATCCTTTCCTCTGAGAAAGAGGAAATATGAGAAGACATGGAGACGGCACGTTTTACTATATAATCATTAAGTGTTAATATCTCGGGTATACAGCACACTTTAGGCCAGTGTTTTAGGAAGGGATAGATATTCGTGTCGCCTTGGAGGTTTCGCCACGCTATCTGCTGGCGAAATCCTCCGTGAATGCCTTGAAACCATTGAGGTGCTTGAAACACATCTTCAATCGGAAAAATATTCGGCACAAGATTTCTAACCACAAGGTATATAAATTGAAAGGAGAAATAGAGACAAAGGAGATATATGTATAATATGTGTATAAACTTTCATTGGTCCTCCTAGCGACTTTCCAACACATAAAACGTGCATAAACGAGTGACTTTACAATTCAGTAAGTGTTGCCGCTTGAAGTACTGCTATCTTTCTTTTCAAGAGAGAAGTATCAATACACCTCCCGAACTAAATTGACCCACCCCCCTTTCTCTATTTTCTTACTGTCTTCTTTATGGGGACTGGCAGCTAGCGCCTAGCGGGCTTTTTTGTTACTTTGTTTTTCTTTGTCCATAGTTATTCCTTTTTGATGTAAGGAAAACAATATATATAAACTGTGTTTTTTCCGCTAGTGCCGGAAACACTTAGTGAATCAATTATATCAGTAACACGTTAGTCAGACCAGGATATAAATGTTGTATCCTGAATAGCCTTGATTATTTTTGTTGCAACCACTGTAATTTGTTTCCCTTACAATGTAGAAAATATACAGTAAATAACATAAAACCTGTGGTGTGGGGAAAATTATTACAAACTGTTTTTAGTGTTGACTATAAACAATATACATTTGATGACATACATCGTAGTTATTACAGAACGGGAGGAAAACGAGACAAAATGGAAATTTCGCTAATGTTTAACTATATTTCGTCATCGACACACACACACACCACATACACACACACACACACACACACACACACACACACACACACACACACACACATACACAGCCAATATGTCACGCTGAAGGGTCGCGGCTGATGCACTCTAGTTTGACACACAAATAACGACGCTATGCATAATCCCCCGCCCTTCCAGTGCCAGCCTCCAATTCCATCATCCCGTAATACAAGTGTTCAGCATTTCGACCTCGTGAGGCTATGGCTGCGGGTGACTTGGTCTTCATGAGGGAAAGAACGGCAGTCAAAATCCCGTTGAGAATGCTGTCTGTACGTGGTGGAATAGAGTTGCGGGGCGGGATACATGCGGTTAATGGATGGAACGTGAAGTATGGAGGGGTGTGGGGCTGGCTGGGAATATGGCGGCCCTGCAGTTGAGTGATGGGCGTGTGAGGGCGCAGCAAGGGTGGGGGAGGTGTGAGACATGTTCAAGGGGCGTGTGCTACGGTTAGTAAAGGCGGCGTTTGTCCTGTGGAAGGTGTGTGAGTGAGAGGAAGGGGGAGTGAGGGTGACAACATGGGAAAGAGAGGTATGGTGAAGGAACATAACCTGTTGAATGAGTGACTCGAGAAAAAAAGGACGCTCTAATGTTTGAGTGAAAGACTGAAAAGCTAAGAGTCTGTCCAGACGAGCGGGCGTGCCCGGCGGGCAGCGCTTTCGGCGGAAAATTTTTGCCGGGCATGCCCGTGAATGTTATCCACACGGCAGAGTCGGTGAATGGGCGGGCGTGCCTGACGATGCTACCTACAGTTAGCGCCACTCGACATTAGAACTTTCGGTGACGTGAGCGTCATATTTCAAAAACTGGTAACCTCCCTTTTTCACAGTCTGTAAAAGGGCCCGGGAAAAAATGACTACATGGCAACTTAGGGTAACCCTTCACGCGTTTCCACGGATAGATATGAATTATTTAAAGGGTCCAGTGTTTGACATAATATTGTCAGAAGGAGGATTATCTCACCGACCGCTCATTGTTTTGGCTTATAAAACGGTTGTGTTCGTTTTACACTTTGTATTCTACTGTGCTAATGCGCGATGCTTGGGAAATATACAAACCATGATGACATAATGCGAGTAATAGAGTTGCATAAGAATGATGAAACAAATCGAGAAATAAGCCGTATAACTGGTGTCAACGAAAAGACAGTGAGTGTGTTGGTGAAGAAATGGCGCGGTGAGGGATGCCAGGTTATCCCTCACCACAAACATGGGGGTGGACCAGCCAAAAAAGTTTCTAACAATACTTTACATATTATCAAAAGATAGTAAACTGAGGACTTATATACAACTGTCTTTTGATAATATGTAAAGTATTGTCAGAAACTTTTTTGGCAGGTTCACCGCCATGTTTGTGGTGAGGGATATCCTGGCATCCCTCACCGCGCCATTTCTTCACCAACACACTCACTGTCTTTTCGTTGACACCAGTTATACGGCTTATTTCTCGATTTGTTTCATCATTCTTATGCAACTCTATTACTCGCACTATGTCATCATGGCTTGTGTATTTCCCAAGCATCGCGCATTAGCACAGTAGAATACAAAGTGTAGAACGAACACAACTGTTTTATAAGCCAAAACAATGAGCGGTCGGTGAGATAATCCTCCTTCTGACAATATTATGTCAAACACTGGACCCTTTAAATAATTCAAATCTATCCGTGGAAACGCGTGCAGGGTTACCCTAAGTTGCCATGTAGTCATTTTCTCCCGGACCCCTTTACAGACTGTGAAAAAGGGAGGTTACCAGTTTTTGAAATATGACGCTCACGTCACCGAAAGTTCTAATGTCGAGTGGTGCTAACTGGTAGTAGGTTGTCGAGTGCGGTACGATACACATGGTACCCAGTACTACTGCGAAGAAAGTATTGTGTGGCATAATTGGTGCTATGTGTATAAACTTCCTTATGTGAACCGTGTTACAACGAAGTGATAAGTGGGAAGGAAGCCTTCTTCCCAATGTTAACTTGCGTCTGGCAGCGTCGTAGCTCCTCAAGCCACCGGACACTACCGAGGCAAAGACCGTATACTAAAGAAAGACGGGAAATATTCCTATCCAACATAACAAATAAGTGTAGCCAGAAAATGCCAGATAGCACCCGAGTCTTGTGTTTAGAGCGCCATCTATTGAGTGGACGAAAAACTACCTCAGAGGTTCCAGATATTGCTAGCATTTTATTTTCTATGATTTCAGGGAAAATATTAGATATATTAAGTGAAATTGGTTTCATGTATGCGCAAATATGATAATGTATCAAATGCATAGTTATGTAGCAAGAAAAGTTTGTTTGGTATGTTTTGTGGTTTATTCAAATGCATTCACACAATTATTGTTTTGAATATTATAATCTTTTATATTTGAATGAAACGATAATATAGTAAACATATACATGTACTCCCACATGTTCTTGTACAACCCTTTCACATTATAGTATCCATTTCTCAAGATGGGTGGAAAGGAAACCACTTACAAAGGTTATATATTTATTGATGAAATCATTTAGGTAAAATGACATGCAGGATAAGATGCACTACAGTAAAAGCACAATATTTTAAATGCGAGAAGATATTACAACTAGAAAGAAAACGATGCAGCCATAAAAAATATTCAGGGCACTGACACAGGGCAAGAGAGCCCGCGCTCTCTTGACGGCGGTGGAGGAAAGGTGAGGGGAGGACTCTTCGTCAACTTGAATATCCATGGCAGCCACGGATCCAGGTGACATGTCCGCCATGGCTGGCAACGGAGACGTAAACACTGATGCACTGACGGTAAGCATCCTGAAGCACCGCTCAGCGAAGTGTAGTGTACCCACAACGGTCACGCACAGGGGCTGGTGATGGTAGCGAGGAGACAAGCTGGCACGTCTACACAGCTGGGCTGGCAGACGGCAACTCCATAGCTAACTCCTTCTTGGACGTGCGAGTTGATTCAAAGATGTAAACATTCACGCGAGATTATGATTGCACAGGAGGTAGGCTACTGCTTTTGTAACGGCACCACCTGAAGTGTTTAATTACGGAATTTATTTAATTTCTGCCCACAATATAGTTCCTTGATGTCTATTTTGACATATCTGAAGCAGATCCACTGATTATGTTGTTCCTATTTCTTTTATGTAAATTAAGACATTCCAAATGACTGTTTTGGTTTCCTTTACATGGTGTTGTAATATCAACGACTTCATCCGTATATGTTGATTTCCAGGCAATGTAGGAAAACATTTTCTTTAATCTATATATCTGCATTTTACAATTCACACTTAGTGTCTTTAGAATAGTCATAGCTCAATTAGAGAGAACTGGAACTCGAAATGCCAGTGGTCGCTGGCAGTTTTAACTCACTTTTTTTATAATAAGTTTGTCTACTGGAAAACAAAATATAGGCTTATTCCACTGCACTTAAAACACAAAAGTATAATATTAAGAACGATTTTCTTCGATATGTATATTGTATAGAAGTCTGATTCTGTAAAACATGTATATAACCAAATAACCAAGCAGGTTATAGTTGAGGAGGCGATGGAAATGTTACTCTAGGATATTATAAAGTCAATAACGAATGTTTAGAAGTTATCTATACCTAGGCAGTCATATTTTCCTGTTATTACTGTGTATCAATTAGATAGAAAGCCTGGAAGTGCAATGAGTCGACGCGTGAAGTCGCAATGTTTTGATTCAATCTCCCCGCCACAATCTCCCATCTCCCCCGCCACCACTCCCCGCCGCGGCATGTCGCCTCCACAATTATAACCTACATTGTCGCAGCAACAGAAAGATTTCGGCATTCTATATTCTTCGTTTCTCCAAAGCATTGCTTATTGTATTTTGACAAGCGTTTGCCAGACGCAGCAGTACTGTCTTAGAAAACAGTGTGAACATCGCCCCAATAAAACATGCTACAATATACATGTAAAAAATATATTAAGCTT
The DNA here is from genome assembly GCA_016584305.1 of Chionoecetes opilio. Classification (NCBI taxonomy): domain Eukaryota; kingdom Metazoa; phylum Arthropoda; class Malacostraca; order Decapoda; family Majidae; genus Chionoecetes; species Chionoecetes opilio. Next base: position 110,749 of record JACEEZ010008866.1, on the reverse strand, counting down.
TGATACTCGAGGCGAGTAATTTGCATTACATTGCTATTATAGAACGTTCCATCGTAATGCATGTCATCCATACAATTAGTAGAACAACAGAAGAACTATATTTTTTGGTATTCAGATGCAGTGCATCAATATTTATCGCGAAATTGATTGATGAAAATATTAGTCGCGGAGCCAAAACACAGTAGACCAACCTTTGAGTTAAAACTGCCAGCGACCACTGGCATTTCTCGAGTATCAGTTCATTGGAATTGACGCTAACGCCCTGATCTAGTGGACGAAAGAACTAAAGAGTAACCAGTTAGCCTTTTCTACACCATATTTTGAACCTTTCCTGTCTTTCTTTAGTATACGGTCCTTGGCCGAGGCCCACGAGAGAGAAGGCCAGTTCAGTGGGGGGTGAGGGGGTGGTGAGAGACTGATGACGAGACAACAGTAGTGCTTCATTTCATCAGTGCTGATTCAGACGTGGACGTGAGTGGTCACATCGTGTCTCCAATAGGACGAAAGTTGAGACTTATTTATTGAGGTAAACATGCCTTTTATGTGTTGTGTCCCAAATCGTAAAGGGAATTATCGAAAAGGACCAAGAGTCAGTGTTTTTTCTTTTCCAAGAAGTGAGGATGAGTCGGACAAGTGGTTACAGGCAATCATGCGAGACCACTACACTACAAATACAATCAGCAGGGTAAGTAATGTGTTACTGTTGTAATCTATTTTTTAAATATAAAGCACGTTTAGCTTGAATTATATATTATTTTAGTATTACAGGATGGATATAGTATAACATTGTTAGAATCAGTGCAGAGAAGGATGACTAAAATGATACAGGGGATGCGTAACTATAAGTTATGAGAGAAAATTGAAGCTATTGAATTGACACAGCTCGAGAGGCGGAGAGTAAGGGGTGGTCTGATAGTTGTTAAGTCGTAAAGGGATTTCATAAAGGAGATGTCGGGCCTCGAGATACTTAAAATCTTAAGTTTAATTTGGTATTTCCAGTAATTTAAATATATTTTGAATGGTTAAACAGGGATGGCAAAATTCCAAATAACCGTAATATATAAGTAAGAAATAAACAACGGCATTATGACACCTAAGGAAATTAAACAAACGGAGTTATGGAAAGGGAGGTTAACAATGTTCAACTCTTTTTCATGTATGTGAACTGCACTTCAAACCTGAGGATCAAGTATATGATACTACGTTCTTCGATGAGGCTACTGGGAGAAAGCTGATGGCTAAGCTTGACAGACCTAGGACTTGACTACATCATTAAGGAAGGAAAATATTTGTGTTGATGCATATACTGTACTATGCATGTTAATAAAATTTATATAATGTATGTATAATGTATATATTTTTTTTTTTCTTAACCTTGCTGGGGTAATGCTTTAATCTGCATGTAATGTACTGCATAGTCTGCAGGAACTACCTCGTGTAGGTCTCGCGGCCTCTTGTAGCTTCCTTATTATCTTATGTAATTAGTCAAAAACTAATAATAAAAAATATGATTACTTAAAACGTGAAACACACAGCATTTTACAGGGGAGAGAGTTAAGTCCACCCTGCGAACCCTGAACTGAGCGCACACTGCTGTGACGTATTACCCCCACCGAACAGGCCTTCTCTCTCGTGGGCCTCAACACTGCCTGGTGATTTCGCTCAACGAGGGATGGGGCATTTCGATGGTTTACCCGTTAAATGTGCCCGATGACGGGCATGCCCACCAATCAGGCCCGCCCGTCTGGATAGGCCTTTAGATATTGTGACTGAACATTTCACATGAATGAAGATACGTAGATAGGACCACACGAGTATTGCTCAGGCCCTGTATGCTTCAACTAGGCATAATGGCGCGCACGCACACACACACACACGCACACACACACACGCACACACACGTACCCCCCCCCCCCCCCCCACACACACACACACGGGTACTCCGTAGTGTAGTGGTCGCACGCTCGGTTCACAACCGAGAAGTCCCGGGTTCGATCCCCAGGCGGAGCGGAGATAGATAGGCTGTTTCCTAAAAAAAAACCCGAGTCCCTGTCCACCCAGCAGTGAATAGGTATCGGGTGTTAGCCGGGGGTTTGTGACCCGCCTCTCGGGGTGGTGGCTTCCCCCAACACTAAGTACTAAGGATGAATGAGAAAAATGTAGCAATGGAGACGGGGCCATACGAGTGTAGCTGAGGCCCTGTAAAATAAAATTTGATTAATACAACTAGATGAATACAGACACAGACACAGACACAGACACACAGACACACACATGCATAATACCCACTCCACCTCTATCCATGCAATATTGTTAAATAAATTTAAGATTACCACTTCCAGGCAGTAACCACTACTGGGCCACCGCCTCCCCTATCTGTACTATTCAAGTTATCGGTCACAGTCTGCCATAGCTCGCGACACTGTAATCGGAGTCGCTAACAAACGATCTATTTCGGACTATTGGCTTGTCATGTTCATTGCAGTCAGGTAAATCTAAATGTACTTTTTTCTACATCAGTAAGTGAAAATGGGTATCAATCTGCACCTTCATAGGTTTCGTCAACGTTCTTTTGACAATTTTTCCCCTGCCTTACTGACTTGCAATGCAACTTTTTACATGGAAAAATCAACCACCCGATTACAGACTGCAGCATTATAGTGACCTTGGAAACTGGCCATCACCATTTTTTATATTTGTCACTACAAAGCAAGGTCACTGCAGCCTATGTTGATCTCAAGAAGGCGTTTGACTCAGTGCATCGTGAGTCACTCTGGGATCTTCTGCGACTTCGCGGGATTCCTGCAAGGACTATTGGTTTGATAACTGGTCTGTATTCTGGGACTGAGAGTGCTGTGAAGTGTGGGGCAGGTGTATCCAGCTTCTTTCCTGTGAATACAAGAGTGAGGCAAGGGTGCGTCCTTGCCCCATCACTTTTCAACGCTTGCATGGACTGGGTATTGGACAAGGTTGTAGATCAAAGTGATTGTGGAGCATCCGTCGGCAACACCAAGATCACTGATCTTGTTTTTGCTGATGATGCAGTAATCTTTGCTGAGTCGCTGGAGGTCCTGGTGATGGCTCTTGAGGCGCTGCACGAGGAGGCAAAGCCTTTGGGACTTCAGGTCTCCTGGCTTAAGATCAAGGTCCAGGTGTTTGGAGACTTACTAGATGAAGCAGTACAGTCTGTTCATGCGTGTGGCGAGGACATTGAGATCTTGGAAAGTTTTACATACCTTGGTAGCGCAATCCATAACGACGGCGGGTCACGTCAAGAAGTCTTACGGCGGGTTGGCATAGCCCACGGTGTTATGGACTCGCTCAGCGGGAGTATTTGGCGTTGTCGGTACCTGTGCAGAAGGACAATGATCTGGATCTTCAAGTCGCTTGTGATCCCTGTCTTACTCTATGGTTGTGAGACATGGACACTAAATAGTGACTTGAAGAGACGAATCAATGCCTTTGGTAATAAGTGTCTTCGCAGAATCATGGGGTATCGCTGGGATGTTTACGTGTCAAATCAGCGATTGCAACGTGAGACTGAATCGAGGCCTATTACCTGCATAGTCCGTCAGCGCCAACTTCGGCTATATGGGCATGTGGCACGCTACCCTGAAACCGATTCTTCCCATCGGGTTGTATCTGTAGGAGACAATCCGGCGTGGAGGAGGCCAAGGGGGCGCCCACAAGGCTCGTGGCTGGGGCAAGTTGATGTTTCTTGTCGAGAGCTGCTTGGTATGGGAAAGGAGCCTGCATGGGAACTCGCGCGTGGTGACCCCCGGGAGTGGCGTCGTAGGGTGGGCGAGGCGACGCGCCCCCCGGCGTATGCCCCTAATAATTGATTGATTACAGACTCAAGTGAACACAGCCTCCTCCTGATCAGTCATCCCGTAACAGTAACTCAAGTGTTCCCACACGATCCTCAACACGCTATTTTATGTCCTCATCCTCTCATAGCCTCTTTTATTGCTTTATTTCACCAATACCATTATCGGTGTTCACATTTTTTATCCTCGGTATGTGGTTTACTTTCCTTCTTTCATTTTCTGTCTTTCAAAGGGCTTAGCAATCCCTTCTGTTTTTCCCTTAGCACTAATTCCACTCAGCGTGTTTGTCTGTGTGGTTTTTTCTCTCTTTCTAACCCCCCCCCCCCCGTACCTATGTCATTGCTCCCACCGTCCACGACTTCCTGGCAGCGTTCTACAAACTGGGTGTACCTTCACTAAGAACCCCCGGAGACAGGACCCTTCAGTTCCTTACGGACGGAGTTACAGTAAAATTTTGAAGATGATACTTATGTTTTGAAGAAAATACTTGAAAGTCTGGGCTGCTGCCTTATGTTTTACGTAGTTTTAAAGTAAAATTGTTGTTAAGTGGAAGAAAAGAGGAGTAATTCCTTCTGATGGTCGTTTGAAGATCATGTTTTGTATTCTTTGAGGGAAGTTGCGACTTGTTTCATATTTGTGTGTGTATGTGTGTATTTGTGTGTTTGTGTCTGTCGGTATGTGTGTGTGTGTATGTGTGTGTGTGTGTCTGTGCTGTGTCTGTGACTGCGTGCGCGTACCAAAAAAGGATAAAAAGCAATGAAATCGCTGATTTAATGTTGCAATTTGCACATCCATTGCAAATATAACTTACATATAAGATCATTAACATTCATTGAAAAAAATACATATTAATGAACATAGTAAAACCAAAACAACGTCCATACACAGAACACACACAAAAAAAAACAATACTCGTAAGGTAAACAAACATCATACTCAATTAGACTTGTATTGAAACCCACTGACCTCTATGGTATAAAGGAAACTACTTATCAAAGGAAACCTAATCCCCTTTGCATCCCCTTCCATCTTAACTGTCATCCATACACGTGCAATGTTTTGTGAATACAATGTCATGACCTTGAATATTGGTTTTCTAGAAATAAGCTTAACATTGAATGAAAACGAAATCAAAGGCGATGGTCGATCTTAGGACACTAGAAGCTCATGTTTATCACTATGTATTCCTTCCCTTCACACGTACAGCACCGCGGCTTGGATGAGTTCTGCTCCACCGCCTGTTTACACTCGCAGACAGTAATCGTTATTTTGTAAATGATGGCCGAGTATAGTCTGGCACAGTTTATAGGATTCCCTGCTGCTATGAATCCCCTGTGCTGTCACGTCAGGGTTTAATGTAGTTCAATATGTTGTATTACTGGGACTGAGAGTGCTGTGAAGTGTGGGGCAGGTGTATCCAGCTTCTTTCCTGTGAATACAGGAGTGAGGCAAGGGTGCGTCCTTGCCCCATCACTTTTCAACGCTTGTATGGACTGGGTATTGGACAAGGTTGTAGATCAAAGTGATTGTGGAGCATCCATCGGCAACACCAAGATCACTGATCTTGTTTTTGCTGATGATGCAGTAATCTTTGCTGAGTCGCTGGAGGTCCTGGTGATGGCTCTCGAGGCGCTGCACGAGGAGGCAAAGCCTTTGGGACTTGCGGTCTCCTGGCTCAAGACCAAGGTCCAGGTGTTTGGAGACTTACTAAATGAAGCAGTACAGTCTGTTCTTGCGTGTGGCGAGGACATTGAGATCTTGGAAAGTTTTACATACCTTGGTAGCACAGTCCATAATGACGGCGGGTCACGTCAAGAAGCCTTACGGCGGATTGGCATAGCCCACGGTGTTATGGACTCGCTCAGCGGGAGTATTTGGCGTTGTCGGTACCTGTGCAGAAGGACAATGATCTGGATCTTCAAGTCGCTTGTGATCCCTGTCTTACTCTATAGTTGTGAGACATGGACACTAAATAGTGACTTGAAGAGACGAATCAATGCCTTTGGTAATAAGTGTCTTCGCAGAATCATGGGGTATCGCTGGGATGATTACGTGTCAAATCAGCGATTGCAACGTGAGACTGAATCGAGGCCTATTACCTGCATAGTCCGTCAGCGCCAACTTCGGCTATATGGGCATGTGGCACGCTACCCTGAAACCGATCCTTCCCACCGGGTTGTATCTGTAAGAGACAATCCGGCGTGGAGGAGGCCAAGGGGGCGCCCACAAGGCTCGTGGCTGGGGCAAGTTGATGTTTCTTGTCGAGAGCTGCTTGGTATGGGAAAGGAGCCTGCATGAGAACTCGCGCGTGGTGACCCCCGGGAGTGGCGTCGTAGGGTGGGTGAGGCGATGCGCCCCCCGGCGTATGCCCCCAATGATTAATTGATTGATTGATTGAATATGTTGTGGATTTTATTGCAGTATCAAGCTTATTCAGGATAGTATTTTCAATATTCTCCAGTGGATTAACATATAACCATAGGTTTATGTTGTATTTAGGAATCTGAATCCACGAGTGTTACTTCATCTACAAAGGTGTTATGTTTGCTAGTTATGCCTTTTGGGCTTTGCGTCAACCATCACTCGGCGCTGCATTAGTGACGGACTTAGATTATATTAGTTTGGATTTGTCTTAGATTAGATTAGATTATCATTTTGATTAGTGCATTACAGTGATGACGAGGCACCAACATCGACGATTGTTTCTTATATACAAAGACTTGGAATCTCGCGATGGGGAAATGAAAAATCTGCCTTGTACTCGATGAAACAACCGATGTATGTCACCACTGACGCATTGTTCCTACTTCACAAAGTTTTTATTCTTATCATTGAATATAATACTCAGTAGGGTGAGTGTGTGGGTGTGGCGGTGTCCTGTGTCGTCCAAGGCCACAATGGGTAGCGAGACGAAGCGATGCCTGGTGGTGGCGGCTCTGGTAGCACAGGTGAAGGGATAATGGGATTAGTTAACCAGCTGTTTAAAAGTCAATGGTGCGTGAGTGAGGGGTCCGGAGCGCCGTGGTGAGTGTTAATGTGCGTGTAATGAAGGCAGTCCCCAAGGTGAATAACAATGATAATGCTTTTTACAGTGACGGCAAAACCGATAGCAAAACTGACGATAATAATGGTAAAATAATTACCAATAATATAATAGAAGATAATAACAATGATTACAATGCAACAATGATGGTGGTGAAAAATTTAACTTCACTTCTGCAATATGTATAAGGCAATGATAAACACTGTTTCCACAATTCTGTCCATGGAAAATAAAATCTTGTAACACGTACAGATTTTGTCCCATCATAAATATCATAATTTTGTCAATGAAAGATTTTACGAACGAAAAAGTCATTGAAAAAGAAGATAAAACTAAACTTGTCTGTATTCATGCAACAAAAAGGATCCATTGTGAGACCTGACGTGAACGTGTTGCGTGAGGGAGTGAAGGACGCGGCAATACACGTCAATCCTGTACATAAATTGATTGCGAGTGGATTATTTGCTCCATCTGGCTTTTACAATTAATGGGTTGGAAGGACATAGGCAGACTGATGGTCACATGCGTGGAGCGAGGTGGTATTCTGAAAGAAAACAAAAAAACAATAATTCAGCTCTTACTCTGCTTCCGCTGCCAAAGATGCGACGCGATAACTAAGACCACACGTGTGGGTGGGTGTGGTCCAAGCCTTACTTAAAGATCGATCCTATGTTTTAAACCGTCTGTGTGACGCAGTTGGTTAGGGCGCCCGGCACCATTCTGTGGTCCGGCGTTCGATCCCCGACCCCGCTCATTCTCGGGGATTTTTCCACTGTGAAATTCGGGCGGTACTGTCCCCCTTGAGCAAGGGGATGGGGGTGTGTGGTGTGTGAGGTCCCAGCATTGCCCATAGATCGGTAATAATGAGCTCCAAGCTCGCACGGAGAGGGTGAAAACTAGCGATCGCGAGCCAGCTCGCGTGGACAAGACCATGGGTGAATGACACACATACACCCTGTCCTCCCAGCAGTGAATGGGTACCGGTTGTTAGCCGGGGGTTTGTGACCCGCCTCCCGGGGTGCTGGCTTCGGCCAACACATAGACTCCTCTATGGCCAACACTATAAGCACTAAGGATGAATGATAAAAATGTTGATATGGAGACCGGGCCATACGAACGTTGCTCAGGCCCTGTAAAATATAACTAGATGAATACAACTAGATGAATACACATAAACACACACACACACACACATGATCATCCACAGACCTATCCAAATGATCTTTGCAGAGTGCGTATCTGCACTCCAATATCATCTCGGGGCGACCCATCTTATATGTTACCTTATGGCCTATCCAGACGAGCGGGCCTGATCGGCGGGCATGCCCGTCATCGGGCACATTTGACGGGCAAACCATGGAAATGCCTATCCCCAGTTG
>JACEEZ010008866.1:75000-97500 GCA_016584305.1 Chionoecetes opilio | reverse complement strand
GGTAAATGTCTCCTTTTAATTAATTACCGAAAGTGTTGACTCAAACTGTTTGTATTTTCTCGCTTTATTTGTTATTTACACGTTGCGTCTCGTGATAATCAGAATTTTCCAGCGTTATGAAATATTCCAACTATAGCTACGTACAATCGTACATACAACTTGAACTTTCACTGCTACTAAAAACTCCATCACGATGATTCTTGCACTGCTATTAGACATTGAATGCCTTATTATATACATTACTTTAAGTTTATTTACTTTTTCTTCAGGTAACGCGCAGGGTTAAGCACCTCTTTCATTAGGGCTTACAGGGATATTTTTTCCTGTGTGTTAACTAATCCTCAAGCATGGCAACATTCTGTAATTAGTGAGTCTTCTCCTTTTCCTCGCTCCGCCTCCACCAACCTCAGCTCGTTACCCCCGGGGTGGAAAAGAGAGGCCGTGTAGGTAAGTGTGGACTGCCCAAGGGGTAAACCTGAGCCTCCGTTGAAGAGGTGTGAGGGAGACAGAAAGGCCGCGGAGGAAGAGACTTGTAGACACGAGTATTAACAAACAAGGAGAGCGTAGTGGCGAGACTTCCTTCCTGCCGGGGTGACCTTCTTGGGAATGCCGTGAATCAGAATGAATATGATTGAACTGAAAGAAAGGCTGCTGTTCATAGGCTTTTATGTAATAGTGTCTTGATATGATTGAACTGAACGAAAGTTGCTCAGATGCTTTTATATCACAGTGTCTTGCTATTATAGTGACGCAGTCCTCACCTATCACCTCATGATTTTCATTATACTCATCCTCAACATATGATTACATTTGAGTGTTCTTTCCAGTTGCATTGATTACACCTGACATTTAAGAATATTTTCCATACACTTCCCTCCGTTTCTCAAGCACTGCTATGATTGTTATTCCTGTCCTCACAGCAGCTTACACATCCCTTATGAAGCATTCACTACACTCTGTTTCTCCGTATCGACGTCTAACATAAATCGATGTCACGCCAGTCCTACAGTGCCTCACCAAACGTTATTTTTCTTTCAAAACACTAAACAAGTCTTCAGTGTCTTCATACCTTTGAGGCTTATATGTTTTATTCATGTTATGTATAATAAACATTTGAGAATCTACTCCCTAAGATGTTTTTTTCTATAATGTTCATCATGTCTAGGAAGGTTTGTTGTATTGATTGTTTCAGTCACGCCTATGCCTATCACCCAATGCCTATTTTATTCATCTTTCCATCTGAATACTCGTAGATGCAAACTGCCCTGACGCTGTTCGTGGTTCAACCTGTGTTTATCGGAACAGTAAAAATTGCTACGCCTGTTTAGCTTCAGCTGTGATATGTTGATGAATTTCATTACCTTAGGGAAATTACTTGTTCATTTGATTAACAAAAAAAACTTCCAACTATCACGTTACAGACAAATTCTAATTGAGCAAATCATAAAGCAAAATAGATGCTGCTTAGCCACCTGCCTTGTATGTGATTAAACTTGTGATCCATTGTCACAAACTCACCAGCTGTACATAAATATTTCTCAACAAATAGTCCTGTGAATAAACATATGTAAAGAACTATCATGGAGAATCCTGAAATTTTGTCTTGCAGAAAATAAAATATTTTATAAAATATATCCAAAAAAATAATACACCTGGACCTTAGTCTTGAGCCAGGAAATTTCAAGTCCCAAAGGCTTTGCCTCCTCGTGCAGCGCCTCGAGAACCATCACCAGGACCTCCAGCGACTCAGCAAAGATTACTGCAATATCGGCAAAAAGAAGATCAGTGATCTTGATGTTGCCGAGGGATGCTCCACAATCACTTTGAACTACAAATTTGTCCAATACCCAGTCCATACAAGCGTTCAAAAGTGATGGGGCAAGGACGTACCCTTGCCTCACTACTGTATTAACAGAAAAGAAGCTGGATACACCTCCCCCACACTTCACAGCACTCTCAGTCCCAGAGTACAGACCAGTCATCAAACCAATAGTCCTTGCAGGAATTCCACGAAGTCGCAGAAGATCCCAGAGTGACTCACGATGCACTGTGTCAAACGCCTTCTTGAGACCAACATAGGTTGCAAGCATCCCCTGTCGAAACTCACGTCGACGTTCCACCAGTACGCGAAGTGTTAGGGGGGTGAGATGCCTTAATTTATTGGATAGTGGTGTCGCTGTGTCTTACCCCTCCTCCCTGTGTCCACCCTTGTGCGCCCACGTGTAAGGGTAACGAGGTCTTGCAGGGTGTGGAGTATTCTCTTGAAATGAAAGGTTATATTTAACACTGTTGCTTTTGTTGTTACTACTACTATCTACATTGCTGATACTACTACTACTACTACTACTATTACTTATACTACAACTACTACAACTACTACCTACTACTACTACTACTACTATTACTACTTCCACCACCACTTTACTACTACTACTACTTCTACTACTACCACTTTTTCATCAACTACTACTTCTACTACTACCACCTTTACCACTACTATTATTACAACTCCCTACTACTACTTCTATATATTACTACTACTACTAATAATAATAATGCTGGTGCTGATATTGCTACTCTTACTATTACTTATAATTATGATATGATGATGATAATAAGAATAGTAATAATGGTAGTAATGATGATATATATATATATATATATATATATATATATATATATATATATATATATATATATATATATATATATATATTATATATATATATATAAATATAATCATGATAAGAATAACAGTATTCGTAATATTCACGTGGCTATTTTAGTTTGCTGTCTAACCCGCCAGGGTGACGCGGTGGTAGAATCACGGACTGGTGTTGCAGAGTCCCTGCGCCATTCGGTCAGCAGTTCGAGTCCACCAAAATTCGTCCTGGTGTGGTGGCGCTTTGTATAGTCAATAACCTTGTAGTTGGTACTTGCAAAGTGTCTAGATAGGATCAAAGTATCTTATCTTATCTTAGTTTGCTGTCTTTCAAAATTTTATTTTATTTAAGGTTAAGGAGGCGTGATAAGTGGTTGGTGGTTGGGTTGCTTTCCCCCTTGAGTGCAGGGCAGGAAGGGGACAGGCAAAGCAGCATGGGGATAATTGTAATTTTTGACGATGAAGATTTCAGTTTTTGATTTGAACCTTTACGTGAATAATAATCTGAGAGGAAGTTTATATGATGTCAGAAGAATGGGATGTCGGGCGGGGAAGGGAAAAGAGGGAAAAACTGAATGGAAGATTTGATTGCGGAACAAGTTAAAGGTTAAAAGAAAATATTTACTTTTTTGTGAACTATAATGTTGAAAGTTTAGGGAAATATAGACTCTTAGGATTTATAGCGAGTGAAGGTCAGATAATTTAAGGGTTCAATGCTGGCTAGTGTGTCCACATTGAGTAGTTTTCTTTAGTAAATCTATAACACGTGTTGACTTTTCTACTTGAATATTTTCTTCATATATTAAACATTTGTTATACAATGGATTTTTTGCACGCCTTGAAAGCGGATTTAAGAGAATGGCATTTCATTGGGGCAATCTCCGAGGGTGTCCTCAGCTAATAGAGTAAGTTACGAAAGCCTAAACGTAGTAAGTTACGAAAGCCTAAACGTAGTAAGTTACGATAGCCTAAACGTAGTAAGTTACGAATGCCTAAACGTAGTAAGTTACGAATGCCTAAACGTAGTAAGTTACGAAAGCCTAAACGTAGTAAGTTACGAATGCCTAAACGTAGTAAGTTACGAAAGCCTAAACGTAGTAGGTTACGAATGCCTAAACGTAGTAAGTTACGAAAGCCTAAACGTAGTAAGTTACGAATGCCTAAACGTAGTAAGTTACGAAAGCCTAAACGTAGTAAGTTACGAAAGCCTAAACGTAGTAAGTTACGAAAGCCTAAACGTAGTAAGTTACGAAAGCCTAAACGTAGTAAGTTACGAATGCCTAAACGTAGTAAGTTACGAAAGCCTAAACGTAGTAAGTTACGAAAGCCTAAACGTAGTAAGTTACGAAAGCCTCAACGTAGTAAGTTACGAAAGCCTAAACATAGTAAGTTACGAAAGCCTAAACGTAGAAAGTTACGAAAGCCTAAACGTAGTAAGTTACGAAAGCCTAAACGTAGTAAGTTACGAAAGCCTAAACGTAGTAAGTTACGAAAGCCTAAACGTATCTATTATTAAATTTGGTGCCTGATTTGACTCGATGATTAGTGGGGTTTTAAGATAGTGGGTTTTTTAATCCCACTTTACAATATTATAAACCAGGATACACGATTACGTAACTAAGAATAGTTATAAGGAAGAGTAAAGTTACGTGAGGAGGGGAAGGTTTGTAGACGCTACCACCAATCATAAGTTTTGCCGCATTTATATCCTCCCTGGTATAACAAAGTTAATGATAGTTCTATGTAAGCTTAAGTGAAACAATAGCAGAGTGTTGCACAAACTATTCAATAATGTACCAACTACTTGAACCTTGATAGCTTATGTAAGAATTTATTTAATTCGAGTAGCGAGCAAAAAACTGTATTACCTCTTGAACAGCTGTTCAGGTAATACGCAAAGATGGCAGAGTGTCAGTGTTTCCCTTGAGCACGTTCGGTCCCCGCGGCCTTTCAATATTTTACGTGAACAATGAAGTGGGAATTCTTGCACTAAATCAGGTGAAAACGAGAGTCAAATTGTAATCGTAAAATGGTAATACAACTCAGCCGATTGGAAAAGAGAAAAATCTTAAAATAAAAGCAAATACGTATAGTCCCACAAACAGTAAAATTGTTCGTGTATCTTTCATAGATTTTTTTCTTTTTTTTCCCCTTAAACAGCAGCGTGTAGGATATTGACTAATTTCAGAAGAGATGAGAAAGTCTGAAAAAAAGTTGTCGTCTGTAAATGCAATAATTGTGACCCCAATGTTTCTATGCGGGGTGAGACTTGTGACTCGAAAACTAACAACCATCGTATTGGAATAATCTCCTAAACTCCAAACACCATATACGCGCACATCCCATTGGCTCTATTTCTTCTAAACCAAAACTGTAAAGGTTAATCCGATAACCACCGATGATACTCTAAGCCACTTGAATAGTAGATTTATGTTGAGGTTTTGATAGTGTAAGATAAACAGCAAAATCGCATAGCAAATGAGAGAGAGAGAGAAGAGAGAGGAGAGGAGAAGGAGAGAGAGAGAGAGAGAGAGAGAGAGAGAGAGAGAGAGAGAGAGAGAGAGAGAGAGAGAGAGAGAGAGAGAGAGAGAGAGAGAGAGAGAGAGAGAGAGAGAGAGAGAGAGAGAGAGAGAGAGAGAGAGAGAGAGAGAGAGAGAGAGAGAGAGAGAGAGAGAGAGAGAGAGAGAGAGAGAGAGAGAGGAGAGAGAGAGAGAGAGAGAGAGGAGAGAGAGAGAGAGAGAGAGAGAGAGAGAGAGAGAGAGAGAGAGAGAGGAGAGAGAAGAGAGAGAGAGAGAGAGAGAGAGAGGGGAGAGAGAGAGAGAGAGAGAGAGAGAGAGAGAGAGAGAGAGAGAGAGAGAGAGAGAGAGAGAGAGAGGAGAGAGAGAGAGAGAGAGGAGAGAGAGAGAGAGAGAGCAGGGGATATATTTACAACTCTATTAAATAAATGTGCTTCGCTTCATGTGACCGAAATCGTTTACCAATGATCCATTACTACGAGTAGTGCTTGTCCAATCAATATTCAAATAGTCGTCTATGTTAACATTATCGAAGCAATGGAACATTTTAAACAATTACATTAAGAATTATTAAGGAGGAGGAGGAGGAGGATAGATAGAACAGACATGATTAATTATTGGCTAGATACTTCGAGGGGGAGCAGCGGAGGCAAACAAAGCTGGGGAGATATGATTAGAAAGTGATTTAAAGTAGGAGGAGGAAGAGGGAGAGGAGGAGGAAGAGGAGTAATACATATGAATACATAGGAAGAACAGATACCAAGAAACCTATTGGTCTATAACGAGGGTATCTGCTGAACTACATACTACTAACTATCGAACTACATGTAAGATAAAAGTTAGAAAAGACTACCATGCCCCTAAAATAAAAGAGGAGGAGGAGGAGGACGACGAGGACGAGGACGAGGACGACCTCCTCTACCATGCAACACCCGGAAGATCACATGGCGAGGCGGTAGCGGATTGGTTAGCGTCTCCGACTGGCGTTCTCGGTGATTCGAGTTCGATCCCCGAAGAAAACCAAAACCTTTCTGCACCCTTGAGTGGCCTAAGAACACCCACATGCCCTGCCCATCAACTCTACCTTCGACTGCAAGTGCATCGGGGGACACAGGGGGGCGGCTTGAGCCTCTAATCACAGGCGTCACTATAATATCCTGCCTGCGCCACCACGGGCGAGGACCAACCATCAGAGCCCTCAAGTGAGCCTCCAGAGCCTACCATCCGAGCCCTGGGTCACCACTGCCTACAGGCGCTATAGGCACAAATGTAAAAAAAAAAACTTACTATAAGGGTGTGGTCCCAGAGTCCCAGTATCCCTTTGAAGTGCGTTCGGAGGTCACGGCGCGCTGCACAAAGGTCTTCGTATTAATGGATGAAATACTCTTGTCTTGTGCGAGGGTGTTTATGATTGATGGTTGTCTTGGAGGGATTGACACAAAGGATCGTAATGAAGTGAGTCTTAGTTACCTTGATTGTTATCTTCATTATTGTTAACCCGCCAGGGTGGCGCGGTTGGTAGAATCACGGACTGGTGTTGCAGAGTCCCTGCGCCATTCGGTCAGCGGTTCGAGTCCACCAAATGCGTCCTGGTGCATGTGGTGGCGCTTTGTATAGTCAATAACCTTGTAGTTGGTACTTGCAAAGTGTCTAGATAGGATCAAAGTATCTTCTCTTATCATTATTATTATTGAAAACAGGTGATGAAGGAGACACGGGCTGGGAAATGAGGTATGCTGTATTCCTGACTAATTTCGCTTTCACTGGGCTTCATCAGAGGACTACGGCTTGCAGGTGTTTGTCACCCTTTTTGCATTCATATATTTATTGATCATGTGGAAATTTTATGCCAAAAACATTTATTTATATTTGAGTTCTTACCTCCAGAAAATCAATTGTCTATCTCATCCCGACAAAGTACCCCAGCTAGAACTAACTAAAATACTTATCGGTGGATAGGAAGGTTGAATTGGGCTGAAGGCTTATCAATACTGCATGCTCGGACGGTCGGAGTGCCCAGGCCGTGATCAGGCCGGAGTGGTGAGAGGCGGAAGCGGTGTGTTTTGTTACGGCGTCAGGCGAGTTCATCAAACCAATAGCTTGACGCGGCGGATATAATCACTGTGTTGAATTTTTAACACGTCCTATGGTTTATCACATATATACAAAAGGTATATACAATTCTTCTCGATTTAATCAGAGAAGCTAAGCAAGAGATGTTGTCCAGCTGGAAAACTGGTGTGTACTTATATATAAAAATGCACGTATATACATTTAGGAAAAGATGTTCCTAAGGGGAGGGTTAGGAGTGAACTAACTCTCTAAGCAGGCGGCGGCGATCGGCCACCACAAAATCCTAGCTACGTGTCGAACCCTCGGTGGTGAAAATCTAATAACGACGGCCAATGACCTGTCGTTCTAATTAAGGTGATAGGATAAGGTGCAAATGGGTATTACTATTGGGAATGTTCATTTATCATAACCCAATACTTATAATTTACCTAAATTACCTTACGTAATACCCATTATAATTATATATATACATATAGTCATATACGTATATACACATTGCTACGTTCCCCCTACGGTGAGCGAACAACACATCCCTTGATCATTACAACGGGAGGAGAGGAACAAAACCACCACTCCACCAATTCAGAGGGTGGTTGGTGGATAATTTCCACAATCAATCATTGGGGGCATACGCCGGGGGGCGCGTCGCCTCGCCCACCCTACGACGCCACTCCCGGGGGTCACCACGCGCGAGTTCCCATGCAGGCTCCTTCCCCATACCAAGCAGCTCTCGACAAGAAACATCAACTTGCCCCAGCCACGAGCCTTGTGGGCGCCCCCTTGGCCTCCTCCACGCCGGATTGTCTCTTACAGATACAACCCGATGGGAAGGATCGGTTTCAGGGTAGCGTGCCACATGCCCATATAGCCGAAGTTGGCGCTGACGGACTATGCAGGTAATAGGCCTCGATTCAGTCTCACGGTGCAATCGCTGATTTGATACGTAAGCATCCCAGCGATACCCCATGATTCTGCGAAGACACTTATTACCAAAGGCATTGATTCGTCTCTTCAAGTCACTATTTAGTGTCCATGTCTCACAACCATAGAGTAAGACAGGGATCACAAGCGACTTGAAGATCCGGATCTTTGTCCTCCTGCACAGGTACCGACAACGCCAAATACTCCCGCTGAGCGAGTCCATAACACCGTGGGCTATGCCAATCCGCCGTAAGGCTTCTTGACGTGACCCGCCGTCATTATGGACTGCGCTACCAAGGTATGTAAAACTTTCCAAGATCTCAATGTCCTCGCCACACGCATGAACAGACTGTACTGCTTCATCTATTAAGTCTCCAAACACCTGGACCTTGGTCTTGAGCCAGGAGACCTCAAGTCCCAAAGGCTTTGCCCCCTCGTGCAGCGCCTCGAGAGCCATCACCAGGACCTCCAGCGACTCAGCAAAGATTACTGCATCATCGGCAAAAACAAGATCAGTGATCTTGGTGTTGCCGACGGATGCTCCACAATCCCTTTGATCTACAACCTTGTCCAATACCCAGTCCATACAAGCGTTGAAAAGTGATGGGGCAAGGACGCACCCTTGCCTCACTCCTGTATTCACAGGAAAGAAGCTGGATACACCTGCCCCACACTTCACAGCACTCTCAGTCCACAGATCACATATAAACATTACAAAGGAAATCTTCGTCAAGAAGGAGGGCGTCTTCGTCTAAGTTCCCGAAGTCCAGTCTTTTGGACCAGTCCGAGTCCAGTTTGTGGTCCGCGAGCTTCACCCAATCCGATTTCGCGTGTACAGCAGTCTGCGTATGCGGTGCAGTCCGCCTTTGTTTACTAGTGAAAGAAAACGCGAACTGCGCATGCCCGGAGGCGAATATTTATAAATATAATGATGTAAAGGGCCTAACATGACTTGTTGACCAACAAAGGTATGCCCAGGCGTCCTACGACAACAAATCCGTCTTTGTTTTTCAACAAAAGAGGGGGGGGGGGGCGAACTGCACATGCGCGGAGATGAAAGTTTACTAACAAAGACTTGTTATCAGCAAAAGCATTCGCAGGCGTCCTCCGACAACATGCTTGGAGATTTATAGGAAAGATTAGCCAAATATAGGGATGAAATAGGCCCTCTACATCAGTTTACTAAAAAAACATTCGCCTCTGCGCTTGCGCAGTTCGCGTTTTCTTTTCTTTTCTTTTCTCAAAACCACCGGTGGGATCCTTGAATACCTTATGGTAGCAATCGTGGAATCTTTATTATTATTGTATTTTTGCCATTTTAACACGAAACTATTAGGCTTAGAGGAAACATTAAAGTAGAGAAATACTGTTAGTGCAGCAGATAATCATAACAATTGTGCAAATTATGACTAAAGCATGAATTTTTTACCAGTGTTAGTACATACCATAAGGTTCATTTTCAGATCAGGAGGTAAGTCAGATTTGACCTCTGAGGATAGTGAGAGGTCAATGACCTCAATTACATTGAAATTGTAATTTTTTCACGATTCTGGTGCAGTTTGTCTGTTTTGGGAATCATTAAAAAGGTATGTTGCCATGTGGTGGTCCCTTTATCTTCTGGAGAGCCTATTTATACATAATCACAGGATGCAACCTTGACTTAACAAGGGCTTTAAATGAGGTCAGTGACCTCAGAAAACAAATTTATTCAAATCCTCATTTAGGTTATTGTGGTGCCCAGAACAGCCTGCATAAAATCGTGTTGTAAGATCATCTGTGCAACTTTAATTTTCAATGTGCACTGAACATAGTCTATAAGCTTAAAGTACAGTGAGGTCAGTTACCTCAGACACATGTATAGTACATACCGGTGCATGTAATACACACACATTATCCATATAGACGCATAAATATAAAGGTGTCTGATTGCACCTAACAGTCTCCCGAACATGCACATACTGCAGTGCACTTGAGTGCAGCCTTGGTGTACTTGCAACGGCCGGTACAGCCCTTCTTGCAGCCGCAGTGGATCAGTTCGTGGCAAGATTTTGATGCCTCTGGCAGTGTCGTCCAAAGAGGCTGCCACCCAGAGGCCTCCTTTGTCCAGCCCCAGTCAGATGGGATTGGTAACTCTGGATTCAGGACCAGAGTTTGGTTCCAGCAGTTGCCCTGGAGAGATGCACGCTTGATGTGCTGCTGGAGTGCTGCCTGCATTGGGGGAATGTTTTCTAGAGCCCTAGACTTGTGTGCGAAGAGCTGTTTCCTAGCATCGTTCACTTCCATGGTGTCATTGGTGCGGTCATACATCAGCACAACGAAGCGCTCCAGCAGTGACATTGACTCCTCACTCACATCACTTGGCATGCGTAGGAGTTCTTCAAAGGCATCAGTCACCTGTGGGAACCCTTTCCAATCTCCCAGGCAGTCTTCTTCCCTCTGCCAGAGAAAGAAGACACAGTGTCGCACCCTGTGAGGGCATGGAAGATGGGGAGAGTAGCACATTGTCTTGGGTTCATGGCGGCAGCCAGTTGGTGAACAGCTATGTACCGGAAGCTGGATCCAGTACCAAGAGCTATCCACAGCTCGTCAGGATTGATGTTGTTGAATGAAGCCATAGCAAGTACCACTACATCAGTATCCACAGTGCGTATGGCCACCTTTCTGATCCCGTTCTGCACAGCATCTGCCACATGTAGAAGCAGGCGAGTGTCCGCCTCCTCGTGTGAACATGGGGCGAGGCTGGTCAAGTCGGACTCGGCAGGAGAGCACAGGACCTCAGTTCCACATGTTGCATACATTTCCTTGCCATCTGCTATTGGAAGACGAATGGCCTCTCGTGACAGGAAACCAAAGAGCTCAGTCTTGTTTTGGTCCACACGAAGGAAGTCCTTCCAGTTCTTAGGCATGACGATAGAGGGAGCCACTCTCTTCCTGACGCCCTTGCCTCTCTTTTGTCTGGTCGTGCCTTTCAGGCTGTCAGGTAGATATACATCCCAGACGAGGTCGAGTCTGTTGACCTTTTCGAGTTGAGTGGAGATGTAAGGTGCAAAGACTGTGTTCACTTACTCTTCAAAGGTCTTTGCCGTTACAGGATTGAGCATTTGAACAATAGCTGCTCAGTCAAGGATTGTGGCATCAACCCCAGGTGCGCTTGTGGTTTCGGGTTGGTCTGATTTTAGGCAGTGTAGTAGATCTGCTTTGACTCCAAGGCGCAGTTTTCCTCCTGTTGATAATGCTGGTGGGGCTGCCTGGTTCTCGTGGCAGAAGAACTGGTCCAGATCCCCATCACATGATTGGCAAGCAATATACAGCCTCGAGAAGAGACTACAGTCACTCTTCACTGCGGCGAGTTGGATCTGCTGCTTTGACTGCGTCTTGGTCTGTGACCGACTGAAGAGTGGCAACTTGTTCTTGGGCAGTGTTTCTGTAACTGGCTTCGTGCATAGTTCCAGTCTTTCTTCAACAAACTTTGTGTACTGCTCCTCACCAAGGGACTCAATCTTCCTCACAGTTTCTCCCACTGGGGTGTCCATGATGTCTCTCGTGTCAAGGACCAGTAGATCTTGAGTGTTCTCTAGGAAGGGATTCCCCATCTCTTCAAACACTGCTATAAGTGCTCTGACATCCTTCATAAAGGCTGCTTGCACTCCAGGTTTCTGATCATGGTGAAGATGCCCAGTGTCGTGAGCACCGCCATGTCCTCTTGTCGCCCCAGCCCGTCAGGGTGGCAAGGTTGGTAGAGACGTGAATTCGCAATGTGCAGCGTCCCTGTGCATTCGGTCAGCGGTTCGAGTCCGCCTAGTTCGTGCTGACGTGGCGGCGCTTTGTATAGTCAATAACCTTGTAGTTGGTACTTGCAAAGTGTCTAGATAGGATGAAAATCTTATCTTATCTTATCTTGTCGCCTGCTCTTCAAACTCTACAGTGATCCTGGCTATTTCTGGCCCTGCCACCATCCAGCGTCTGAGTGCCCCAGGGTTTCCTGTCAGTCCAATAGCTCCGCGAGACCCTGTGACCACAGTGTTGTTCTGTTCATGACATTGGTCAATTGCCATGGCAGATAACTTGTTGCTGGTCTTGTGTACCACAAACTTCCCCGTGAAAAAATGACAATTTCAATGTAATTGAGGTCATTGGCCTCTCACTATCCTCAGAGGTCAAATCTGCCTTACCTCCGATCTGAAAATGAAGCTTATGACATATACTAACACTAATAGAAATTTCATGCTTTAGTCATATTTTGCACAATTCTTATGATATGAGAGATTATCAGCTGTACTATATACATGACGTGATGTTCTGGGATATTTTGTCAAACGGCACCACGTGCTTTGCTCGGTGAAATTGAGGTCCATGTGTGACCCAACATCTGAGGCCCTGAATGTGTGAATGTGACCCGCGCTCAGGATTGCCGCGCCCGCCGTGTATCATCGATAACCACTGCCTGCTTCCCCTTAACATATCCTCAAGCCACGTCGCGGTCTGAATGGCATCGCCGCCTTATGCTACAGGAACTGAGAAACATCCATTTGCTGGGGTCGTTCTCCCTGATATGATATATAAAAATGTAATTCTTATTTCTCTTAAAGTGTTTTTTCCCCCAAATTCAACAATACCTTATTTTCATTACCTTGAAGGTTCCTCAAAGTGTTGGCTTATGAATATGCTGCTCTCTATAATTTATAACATTTGTAATAATTAATTATGTGTGTCTGTCCAATAATACTCGCCATGCTTTTTTTCTGTTTACATTTCTAGGTCCTCAAATGGCGCCTCTTAATGATACCCTGTCTACCGGCGTCCCTTGGCGGCAGAGGATGGCGCGGGTGAGTGTTTCCGAACTTGTTTTGGTATTTTTTCCCCTCAATATAGATGCAAAGTTCATGTCAATATTGTGATGTAAAATGAACAACGATGATGATGAACAAGATCGAACAAGATGAAGTTGGGTGGTTTCAAAATTAGCTGTTTATCATTAGGGAAATGTTAAGGACACAAATCCAATTACATTATAGTTTTTACTTAAATACCGGGGAGAATAACGATGGTGGTTGTTGAGGAGTCACTGAAAAAGATAATTAGTTCCTTCTGTAGGGTTATACGTAGAGGACACAGATAATGAGTGGCTGGGTAGC
This sequence comes from Chionoecetes opilio, assembly GCA_016584305.1. Classification (NCBI taxonomy): domain Eukaryota; kingdom Metazoa; phylum Arthropoda; class Malacostraca; order Decapoda; family Majidae; genus Chionoecetes; species Chionoecetes opilio. The sequence goes on along the minus strand of JACEEZ010008866.1, from coordinate 84,193 downwards.
TATCCTGGCAGCCTATTGTGTGAGCTAAGTAACTGATGATTTCTGTGACAGCAATTTGACAGGATTGTGAAAGGTTGTATGAGAAAGCTGGATAAAAGAAGGTATTTTGGGCTCTTAACATTTTAGTAATATAACGTTTTTCCCCTTTGACATTACCTGTAATCATGGAGTGGCGAACAATGCTTCATGTGGGAATCGAACGTTACTGTGATTTATAGACAAGAAAATACCAAGAAAATAGTGTTACAAAGAAAAGGGTTCAGAAATGAAGAAAAAAAACTATTGAAATATTGGCGTAAAATCAGGTCATCACTATTAACATCGTTATTGACGTGGTTCATCGTTATTGACGTGACTTCTCAATTCCCAGATAGAGACGAGAGTACATCAGAGTTTTGGGAAGCCATGCCATCTTGGGTGATTGCTATTCCTTTGATGATAAGCCTCGTCAATCATCTTAAGTGGCATCTTGTATATAGCTATTGAGATTATGGTAGTTATTCGGTTGATGGGACGTTATTGAGATGATGGGACGTTATTGAGATGATGGGACGTTATTGAGATGATGGGACGTTATTGAGATGATGGGACGTTCTTGAGATGATGGGACGTTACTGAGATGATGGGACGTTATTGCGATGATGGGAGTTATTGAGATGATGGAACGTTCTTGAGATGATGAGACGTTCTTGAGATGATGGGACGTTATTGAGATGATGGGACGTTATTGCGATGATGGGAGTTATTGAGATGATGGGACGTTATTGAGATGATGGGACGTTATTGAGGTGATGGGACATTATTGAGATGATGGGACGTTATTGGGATGATGGGACGTTATTGAGATGATGGGACGTTATTGAGATGATGGAACGTTATTGGGATGATGGGACGTTATTGAGATGATGGGACGTTATTGCGATGATGGGAGTTATTGAGATGATGGGACGTTATTGAGATGATGGGACGTTATTGAGATGATGGGACGTTATTGAGATGATGGGACGTTATTGAGATGATGGGACGTTATTGAGATGATGGGACGTTATTGAGATGATGGTACGTTGTTGAGATGATGGGACGTTATTGAGATGATGGGACGTTATTGAGATGATGGAACGTTACTGGGTTGATGGGACGTTATTGAGATGATGGGACGTTATTGGGTTGTTGGGACGTTATTGAGATGATGGGACGTTATTGAGATGATGGGACGTTATTGAGATGATGGGACGTTATTGAGATGATGGGACGTTATTGAGATGATGGGACGTTATTGAGATGATGGGACGTTATTGAGATGATGGGAAGTTCTTAATAGGAGTGGATTGAAGGAGATGGCGTTTAGCGTACCCTATGATTCCGTCTGTCTTTTATATGAGTAAAATCGAGTTCCTGGAGTAACATGAATAATATAATCTGTGGCCTTGTTTTTCGAAGCTTGACTCTGTTGGTTGTGATATAAGGACGACTTTTGCTATGGAATGTGACAAAAGGTGTAAGTCTTGTGTTAAGAGTCTATATGTGTGGCAGAGACTTAGATGTTGTTTACTCATGTTTTCTTGCAGTGGTTTTGGTTCCCTTGGGTTCTTATCTCTCTCTCTCTCTCTCTCTCCTCTCTCTCTCCTCTCTCTCCTCTCTCTCTCTCTCTCTCTCTCTCCTCTCTCTCTCTCTCTCTCTCTCTCTCTCTCTCTCTCTTCCTCCTCTCTCTCTCTCTCTCTCTCTCTCTCTCTCTCTGCCTCATCTCTCTCTCTCTCCTCTCTCTCTCTCTCTCTCTCTCTCTCTCTCTCTCTCTCTCTCTCTCTCTCTCTCTCTCTCTCCTCTCTCTCTCTCTCCTCTCTCTCTCTCTCTCTCTCTCTCTCTCCTTCTCTCTCTCTCTCTCTCTCTCTCTCTCAGGTGTGGGCTCGCGTGCAGCCCCTGCGTTCGATCCCACCAGGTTCCCACCAGGTTCATCCTGGCGTGGTGGCACCTTGTATAGTCAATAACCTTGTCCTTGGTACTTGCAAAGTGTCTACATAGGATCAAAGTTATCTTATCTTATCTCTCTCTCTCTCTCTCTCTCTCTCTCTCTCTCCTCTCTCTCTCCTCCTCTCTCTCCTCTCTCTCTCTCTCTCTCCTCTCTCTCTCTCTCTCTCTCTCTCTCTCTCTCTCTCTCTCTCTCTCTCTCTCTCTTCTCTCTCTCTCTCTCTCTCTCTCTCTCTCTCTCTCTCTCTCTCTCTCTCTCTCTCTCTCTCCTCTCTCTCCTCTCTTCTCTCTCTCTCTCTCTCTCTCTCTCTCTCTCTCTCTCTCTCTCAGGTGTGGGCTCGCGTGCAGCCCCTGCGTTCGATCCCACCAGGTTCCCACCAGGTTCATCCTGGCGTGGTGGCACCTTGTATAGTCAATAACCTTGTCCTTGGTACTTGCAAAGTGTCTACATAGGATCAAAGTATCTTATCTTATCTCTCTCTCTCTCTCTCTCTCTCTCTCTCTCTCTCTCTCTCTCTCTCTCTCTCGCTCTCGCTCTCGCTCTCTCGTCTCTCCTCTCTCTCTCTCTCTCTCTCTCTCTCTCTCCTCTCTCTCTCTCTCTCTCTCTCCTCTCTCTCTCTCTCTCTCTCTCTCTCTCTCTCTCTCTCTCTTCTCTCTCTCTCTTCTCTCTCTCTTCTCTCTCCTCTCTCTCCTCTCTCTCTTCTCTCTCTCTCTCTCTCTCTCTCTCTCTCTCTCTCTCTCTCTCTCTCTCTCTCTCTCTCTTCTCTCTCTCTCTCTCTCTCTCTCTCTCTCTCTCTCTCTCTCCTTTGTCTCGCTCTCGCTCTCTCCCATATATATATATATATATATATATATATATATATATATATATATATATATATATATATATATATATATATATATATATATATATATATATATATATATATATATATATATATTATAAATATATATTACGTGTATACGTGTTACGTGTATACGTGTATACGTGTTACGTGTATATATATATATATATATATATATAGTTGATTTTTCTTGTAGATTCATCATGAAGTTTCAGGGTGACAGAGACACTCGGTAAACTTGGGGTTGTTTATGCAACGTTTCGCCAAGGCACTTGGCATCATCAGGCTAAAAATAGTTAAAATTTAATATATTATAATGCTAAAAAGCGAACATCTAAAAAATTAATTCTAAGAGACAATAAAATATTCCTATATTTTCTAAAATTACTAACTAATAAATAAAATATAATTTGTACTTAACGGACCTTGGTGTGTATGCTGTCTGAGTTGGTAGAGGACTGAATGAACAATGGTTTTGTGGGTGACATTTCAGCTTGTGTGGGGCGATCGAACCGAGAGTCGGGCAATCGAAACAGTGGTAATCATTTGAGTATCTTATATGATACTCAAATTATCACTTTGACAAATCGTCACTTTTTACCCAAGTTGACCCGTGTAGGTCCAACAACTACATATACTCAAATGATTACCACTGTTTCGATTGCCCGACTCTCGGTTCGATCGCCCCACACAAGCTGAAATGTCACCCACAAAACCATTGTTCATTCAGTCCTCTACCAACTCAGACAGCATACACACCAAGGTCCGTTAAGTACAAATTATATTTTATTTATTAGTTAGTAATTTTAGAAAATATAGGAATATTTTATTGTCTCTTATAATTAATTTTTTAGATGTTCGCTTTTTAGCATTATAATATATTAAATTTTAACTATTTTTAGCCTGATGATGCCAAGTGCCTTGGCGAAACGTTGCATAAACAACCCCAAGTTTACCGAGTGTCTCTGTCACCCTGAAACTTCATGATATATATATATATATATATATATATATATATATATATATATATATAATATATATATATATATATATATATATATATATATATATATATATATATATATATATATATATATATATATTATATATATATATATATATATAATCTGTTCGTGCCTAAAAGGTATGTTATTTTTTTGTCCCCTGAATTTTTTAAGACATTTTTTCTCTCATCTTTTGTTTACTGGTGCATTTTTATGCTTTTACTTAAAGGCAATTAACAATTGTATGCAGTAGTGTAAGGTGAATTAAATACTGTAGAGCTATAGTATAGTCACTGCCTTTGTATCCGTGGCTCAAGTTAGAAGTATCAAAGTGTCCTTTTGGCTCAGTGACCCAGGATTGCCAGGCCTTTTTGAGAGAAGGTTGGCCTCCACTTTTATTATCCTTGAGGCCAACCTCAATTTGACCTTTTTTGGGCCTTTTTGTGATGCATGTAATTTGTTAAATAATTATATATATATATATATATATATTTATATATATATATATATATAGCCTATATATATTATATATAATAATATATATATATATATATATATATATATATAATATATTATATATATATATATATATATATATATATATATACAGGGTGTAACACGAGTTTCTGCAAATATTGATACAGGTGAAAGAACATGTAATTCTAAGCACAAAATATTCTATAACCATATGCTTTTTGAAGCTTCCTTTAGACGTGAGATGAAGTTAGAAAAATTAGCGCGGCCAGTATTTCACTATGGCAGGCGGTTGCCGCTCGGAGACATTTTGAATGATTTAATCATAATGTTTACTAGTAATGGAGCATTACATTATCTTATAAGAACACAATTGGTATTAATGGACATGTTATTACTAAATAAGCAGTACATGAGAACAGCAGGGCTGTAATAAACAATACTGTAAAAGGCTACATGGCATTGTGTCGGGGAGGGGTAGGATGGAAAACGTGACTCAGCTGGTCGGCGTGAGGCCTCGCAGCCTAGTCCCTCATTCCTACCCCGCCCCGACGCACTGCCACTTAGCCTTTTACAGTATTGTTTATTACAGCCCTGCTGTTCTCATGTACTGCTTATTTAGTATTAACATGTCCATTAATACCAATTGTGTTGTTATAAGATAATGTAATGCCTCATTACTAGTAAACATTATGATTAAATCATTCAAAATGTCACCGAGCGGCAACCGCCTGCCATGGTAAATTTACTGGCCGCGCTAATTTTTCTAACTTCATCTCACGTCTAAAGGAAGCTTCAAAAAGCATATGGTTATAGACTATTTTGTGCTTAGAATTACATGTTCTTTCACCTGTATCAATATTTGCAGAAACTCGTGTTACACCCTGTATAATTATAATATATATGTATGTACAATTATAATTGTTCAAGTTGTGCAAATTGGTTAAAATGAGAGAGAGAGAGAGAGAGAGAGAGAGAGAGAGAGAGAGAGAGAGAGAGAGAGAGAGAGAGAGAGAGAGAGAGAGAGAGAGAGAGAGAGAGAGAGAGAGAGCAGACGGCCGCGTTAGTCATTCGTTCTTGTCCAGGACGTGTATTAGTTGACCCCGTTACTGGCATTCCTTTAATTTTTATCAAAGCATTGGCTTTAAGTCGTTACGAGAAATCTGTAATGTATTACATTTGAACTGTTTTGTATTTTCCACCAAAATAATAGTGAAACTAGCTTACATAAACTATACAGTAATGCTTTATAGTAAGGGAAAACTTCGTCCCAGACAGGTCTGGAGTGCGTAATTACGAAGAGACGTCGGTTACAAAACCGGTCTTCCATTGAAAATTGTATATATTGAAAATCTTCAAATTGTAGTGATTGAATGCAGTGATATTGGCAAAATATGGGTTTGGCCTTAAAATTGGCCTTTTTAGCCAAATGTTTGGCCTGTTTAAGAGAGAGACACCTGGCAACCCTGGGCCTCAGTCTCCCTTTGTCTTTGTGTATCTCAAGTTGTCGCCTCACAGAGCTCTCAGGATTTCTTTGCTGTTGTAAAAAGTAAATGTAGTGTGATATCAGGGGTTCATTGAACTCATCTTCCTTAGGATGATTACATTTCCCAGGTCTTTTATGATCACATGTATTTGCCTTGTTTCTTTAATTTGTATTTTTACCCTATAGTTTTGTTATATTTACAGTTGTTCTTTTATTTGTCTTGTCACATTCTTTCCTCTTATGTAATTTTTTTCCTTTGTTATTATTTAATTCAAACTCTATTATATCACTTATTGTTTTATATATTTTCATGTGCTGCTTTGTCTTTTTATGTGTCATTAGGATTTTTTTTTTTTACCCCAGCCTTTTTTTCCTGTGTGTGCGTGTTGGTGGCTTCGTCACTTTATTTCCCCTTTTTTCTTTTTCATTTTCTCCTCTCCTCTGCACTCAACTTTATCTTTTTCTTTCCCCTTCAGTAACAATCTTGTGTTCGCCCTTCCTGTCAATGTTTTTATCAGTGTTGTAGGTCTCGAGACTGGTCTTGGTCTCGAGACCGGTCTCGAGACCGGTCTCGAGACCAGTTTGATGTGGTCTTGGTCTTGGTCTTGGTCTCGTTTGATGTGGTCTTGGTCTTGATCTTGGTCTCGAAGCTTCTGGTCTCGGAGTTTGGCTCGAGACCAGGTCGAGACCAGGATTAAAAAGTGCATCGCGGCGTGGGAAAGGTCGGAATTTATTATCATAAACGGATAAAAATCATGGCCGTTTCGATCATGGAGGTAGTATAAGGGGAGATGCTCGAGGCCAGCCCCGCGCTTCACCAGAAAGTGAGGTCCGCCTGTCGGGCTGAAGCCCCGCCCACGATTGGCAGATACTCGCTTGTCACAACGCGCTGTGCGGTATTTTCATGGAGGTTCGATGGGTATTACGCACATGTATTATTAAATCACAACTTATATTCAAGTCATAAATAAGAAATATATAAAAAAATAAAAATATAAGTACAAAAATTATAATACTTAAATGACTATAATTATGTAGTACATAGATAGATGGAGAGAGAGAGTGTGTATGCTACTGGCCAGTGAAGTGAATTAGTTTTGTGTATATTTGGCGACTCCTAACTCTAACTCTGTCCTACAACTTGCCAGTGATCTGTTTCACAGTAAATATAGTGACACTTCACCTGCAAATATTTTTCGGCAACTGCCTTAGCAAGTGTAAATGATTTACATGGGGCTCTGTGTCAAACATATGCTCACTAAGATTAAGGAATATGCTTTTACTGACGTAAGTCTGCAAGACTGCACTTACCACATTATGGAAGTTCACTCTCTCCAGTGTAAAATGTGGAGCTTTTGTGCTGGCTATGATTTCTCTAACAAGTTTTTCACTTGTTACACAAATGTCTATTACGTCGTCTGTGGGGTATATTAATCTCCCTTTGGTTTTAAGGTAGATAAGGGAGTGGATGGAGGAGGCAGTGGCATCTCTCAAGGTCAAAGCGTCAATACAGGCCTCGCAATGCAAAGATTTGCCAAGACTGTGCACCACGAAGCTGGCAATGTAGGCAACAATTTAGTTGGAACACTTTGATACATAGATGTGAAGCAGTGGGAATATACACGTAATCATTTTCCTCTATATTATCTGATTTAGTGGTTTCATTTTTAACTCTGCTTTTATCAAGAGAAGTGTTTGTGATATTTACTGAATATGGAGTCACTGCATCATTACACTGGCTAGGTACAGTTAGTATTGGTACAGATTCCAGGGGGAGGCAGCTACCACTCGCAATATCATTACGTACCAGCAACTTCTTATAGGCAGCAGAAAATTGTCTGACTGTGGGATTATTAATTATTGCATCCTCCCATATGTCTTAATATCCCAAAAAACAGTTACTGTATATGGTCTTGACCTAATTTATTCGTCATTAAAAACTGAAGTGTTGAACCATTAGATGCAATTAAGTTTTCATGTAGGATCTCAAAACTCCGTATACAAAAAAGAAATTCAAGAAAGCCTGTTTTTCGATTTGACTTCAGAATCTCCAATCCATCAGATAATTTAAGTGATCTAATATTCGTTTCTGCTTTCACCAAATTTTTTTTTACATTATCAGAATTTTCCTTTTGAATTGGAGACTTGTTGCCACTTGCATTTAAATTCCTGGAATTCATTATGTCAAAAACAGTGTTGAACATCATAAGGAAATGTATAGTAGCTTCACAGCCCTCAAAATGACTAATTTGTTCCTGCAGACAAAATCTCAATGAATTAGCAACTGATTCACTGAGTAACTGCAGCTAATTTAACAAAACAAAAAATTCTTCTCCACGCAACATGTGCAGCTCTCAGTTTATTCCCTAAATGAAGCTGTTCGTGGTGTTGAAGTTCATGCAACCTTTCAATGAAGTCCCACTTCACGAACTTTCCACTCATCGACCAATATTTTCTTATCACCAAAACAGTTCCTCACAAATTTCAACATGTGACAAGGATCTAGAAGCACAAACACTGGCTACTCTGTCACTGGGTGTTTAAAAGCTGATTCAATAGTGTCAAATGCAAAACTACACCCAAGATTATTAATCATGGCTATATTGGATGCTGCGCCGTCACAAGTTGGAGAAATAACTGTGACGCCTGCAGAAGGCAGCTTTGTTAAACATTGCGTGACTAAATTAGCTCTCTCCGCAGCACCAAGTCCTGCAATTAGGAAATATCCAAACGGCAACTTCCACATGCCATTCACTGACACAACCATGAATGTTGGAGCCTCTTTAGCTATGGGGAGACTATCTTCATCAATTTCAGTCCCCATGTCAATATTTCCATGAAATTTGCATTCTCCATGCTGAATGAATGAATGAAGGGAGCAGCCAGGGTGGGGTCAAGTTTAGTGCATAGTCAGCTAAGTCAGATCAGGGCAAGAGAGCGGCTGCTACCACCAGCCTTTCTGCCAATCCTTGAATGGCCGCCGGCCGACCAGAATTACCTCACTTTTTCCGTGCCTCGGCCTTTCCCCTTATACTACCTCAATGGTTTCGATTCACGGCGCGCCATACATCGCTGTACTGTCTATAGATACTGCCTGACTAGCTCTACGGTGATGATGCATGAGCTGAGCCCTGCGAGCGCTGAAAAGAGTGCGTGCGAGTCGAGAGAACATGCATGACGTGGCCATTCTCAGCAGTGATAATCTCCGTTTGCACGCACGCATGTTTGCAGCTCTGTTCACCTCCGTGTACTTCATATATGTGTAGGCCTATGCAATCCCCGCACCCCTCGTACACGTACACCACAGGTTTAGCTAGCTCGCTTGGAAAACTTAACCACAAAAATTGCTATTATCTTATGTTTGTTTCCTCATGCCAACGAAGCAATGAAAGCAGAAATATTTGACCTAGATGTTTAAA
>JACEEZ010008866.1:57500-67500 GCA_016584305.1 Chionoecetes opilio | reverse complement strand
ATTCACATCAACTATAAATGCCACAGAAACGAAACTATTTGCTCGGAAGTGAGGTAACTAACTATTCTAGGAACATTTCACGATACAGCAGTGTATACAAGGATGAATATTACTTTGATACTATACAAGGAACAGTGATAGGAATGGCACATTTCCTGGACTCTCTTAAAACTAAAACTTCAAATGACTGAAATAACGATTGAAACGAACTGTATATTCATTCTTCTGTAAGATTAGTTAGGGTTCAGGTTCAGCCGTCGGTGGCGCTCGACAGCTTGCAGGAGAGCTTGTCGATCGCTCTCGTCCTTGGTGAGGATCTGGGAATAATCAGTGATAAGTTTGATCGCCCGTTCCGCAGGATCATTGGTCACTGCCGGATGTTGGACGGTCTCCTTGCCCTGGTTGTACGCCTCGTTTTCCTTCCAGCTGAGCACAGGAGATTGGAGAAACGAGGCATCCAACTTCAGTTCCGTGAAGGAGAAAAGTGACTCCTTGGTGACAAGGTCACTCAAAGTGACCGAAGAAGGATCTTGGGGTGCTGTCGTCCATCGCTTCTTGTCGAGGGCCTTGTCAATGGCCAGCTTCTCCACCATCTTGGTCTTCTCCTCGATCGTGACTTTGTCGCTGAACAAGGCAAGGCCAACAAGGTCCGTTCCCAAGTACCAAAAGTGCCGCTTGAGGTCTTCACCGTGGCCTCCGAGATCTTTGAGTTGAGGTCTCTGTACTTGTGGAGATCATGGAAGAGAGTGAGATCGTTGAAAGGAGCGTCTGCGGCCAAGGGAGCCTCGAACCAGGCACGGGCGTAGATTAGGATGATGAACACACTCATCTCCTGGAGGCTACGCAGTTCCCTCGGCGTGAGTTCGAACTCGTTCTTGAACATCGTCATCTTGAGCGTGTAGATCGCCTTCGCCATCCATCTCGCGTAGTGGTGAGCTCCTGGTTTGCGGAAGGTGGTGGGAACCTCCCCCTTAATGGCCTTTGCGGTTAGTTCCGCTAACTCTTTATAATCGTCTCTTGTCGTTGCGGCCGCCTTGGCAAGAGCCTCAAGGGTCGTCCTCTTCCATTCGTCATGGTCAGCCAATCGTGGGTCGTTGATGATCGTAGCATTGGCTTTTATGAGAGTGGGCCACTTCTTTTGGAACCCTTTGAATAGTTGAACGTCTGGGCCGGACGTAGCGTCACCGAAGGTGGCCCTGAAGGCGGAGGCCAGGATGAGCTCCATAACGTGGTGGCGGCACGCCATGTTCAACAACGGACGACCTAACTTCTGTTCGAGGAGTGTGCAACAGCCAGCATGGACGCCCGTGTTTGAAGCGGTGGTGTCGAAGCAGAGACCTCCAACTCTGTCTTCGAACTTCCAGTGTCTGATGGTCTCCTCGACTTTGCTGGCCATTGCTTCTCCGGTACCGGATGGCAAGGCAGGGATAGCCAGGAGATCTCTCCTTCAAGGGACGGACTGGTGACAACGATGGCCAAGCGATCGACATGACCTTGACTTTCTGATCCGGGCAAGAGTTTCCCGTCCCAATGAAAGATGAGAACCGCGTCGTGCTCCTGTACTTGGTTTCGATAATCCTTGACGGCTGCTTCTGCTGTCTCCTTCCGCAACACTTTCCGATGTCGGCGAATGGACGAGGTGGACGGACTCAGCACTCCCTGGTCTGCAGCGATGGCAGAGAAGACGTGGTGGGCTCCGCGAGAGGTCAACTTGACCCTGTCAGCTGCTGCTGCCACCTCCTTCGTGATCTTCAGCCTTTTCGGACGAGAAGCAGAGGCAGCGGCGCTTCCCCGAGCAGAAGAGTTGGTGTCGGACGAAGAAGTTGATGAATCAGCACATTCAGCAGTGGCGGAACTCCCGGTACCAACTCAATCATCTCACCCCTCTCCAAAGTCTCCTGCTAACTCCTTCTCCTTCCTCCTTCCTTTCTTCAGCAGCCAAACTCTAATGTTTCTTCCTAGACTCTTTGCCATGCTCGTGTAATGGTCTTTTTGACCATCTAACCTTGGTTACATAGTTAACGTGCCCAACCTTGGGAGTGTACACTACAGTCCTGATGGTTACTCCGCTGCCCACCACCCACATTAAGTGCGGAAAAAAAAAAAGAAAGAAAAAAAAAAATCATATGATTGAATAAAAAATAAAAGATTAAGAAAATAATGATGTTGGAAAACTGAATGATAGCTCGTTAAAATATATTTCTAATTATAATATATTAAATCTTTACTGTCCCATTCCCAACGGTTGTACATTCATAAGTTATCTTTAATATGAAGTGTTCTTCCGCCCCAGAGATACGCACGTGTCCAGGCTCAAGTCGTTATCCTAATATATAAGTACTATTATTTGGTAACTTCAGTCGCCACTGTCCTACCCCCCTTCCCTGTTAACCCATCTTTTAACGATACCGCAATGTAGAATGCTCAGTCGTTATCCTAATATAATTGACTAACTTTTGTAAACTTCAGGTCTCACTGTTACCCCTTAACGATACGCCACATGGTAATGCTAAAAGTATCGTTATCATAATTATAATGTAGTACGTAAGTTAATGTATTCTATCACTCCAATATGTTTCCCTCTCACTTATTTGTTCCAATTTCTTCTTTTCTACTTTCTCACACGGCTGGCTGTGACATGTTGTGGTTTGCCCCCTTGCTCATTTGTAAGCGCTTGGCCCCCTGGTCCACCAACAGCAAAAAATTTTTTACTACCTTGGGAACTCAAGGTAATGCACTTCATTAGCTTGGAGTCAACAAAAGACATCACCAGTAAGTCAGTCTACCTCTCTAGTTAACAAACATTTCAAAACATACCTTTTACAAGGGACGAGAATATCACCTTCCCACAGGCGAACTTAACTCAACGAACGTCGAGCTGCTTCTAAAATTATTATAACCCTCCTAGAATCCCCGTTCTCACATCGCTTTCGCTACGTTGGTCTTACGTGTCTTACATAAACTACTGAGTTTAAAATATATAAGCCTAACCAGTGAGCAGGAATGAGCTAGTGGAGGGAAAAATTCACCTCGTTAGCTTATTGATACTTAAGTGTTATTCCATATCTCTTCCAGATCATGTAATTCTCGCGGTACCTAGATTCTTCCCCCCCAAAAAAAAAATCCTTATGCCTCAAGTCCCCTTCATCAAGCATCCTACCGGATATCTAAACTAATAAATAAAATAAAATTATCAAATCATCACACAAATATCATATAAATTTCTAGGATTTTGTCTATCACTCACAAACCAAATATTCTCATCCCGCACCCACATTCCAATTCTTTCCAATTCCAACAAATTATTACAACAAAATGAGATAGTATGTATTCTTTATTGTATTCTTAACTATCACTTCCTCACCCAGAGTAGATTGACCAGTAGTTTGGGAATTACCACACTCTAAATGTGATGACTACTACCTTGAAATGAGAACCTTCTCCACTTCCTCTCTTATTTGTTAGGCCGAGAACACATATAGAGTCGCAACGGACTCGTCCCTCTAGTCTGGAAGTTCTGGGTCATTTCATTTTTTTACCCCCCCTAAAATCCTAGCATTAGGTGCGTAGGGAGAAATCACGACTGACTGGAATCTACTCCAAACCCTCAGTATCTTGGATAAGCTCACCTTGCTTGAGCATACATATCCTGGGTCATAATCACCCAATCGAGCAAAAGTCATAAGCTCAGAGCCAAGCACATCCCTGGGTCTAACGACAACCTAGCGGGGGTTTAGTTGTGCAGTGCAATATTGTGTGCACCCTCTAAAGCAAAAAATTAAAAGTTTAAACCAATACCAAAAAGTTTTTGTCTAGGGGACCTTCCTCAAAATCTCTCTTTCACTAGAGAAGTGAGGTGAACGTTAATCTCTTTCTCTCTAGAGGTTAACTCTTATCGGCTTGTCATCACCATTGTTCTAAGTATTACCATGGTCTCCTCCCTCTCTAGGTGGGAGTTGCTCAAGTCTTCTTCTACACCTACTATCTCTGCTGGTTTCAACAAGCCCCAGCCATCTTGTCCTACATATCGCTTAATTTGCTTGGCCGGCGCGCTGTACATTGTTTGCCGTCAAATTATTTTTCTAATACATATGAACCTCCACTTCTCTCGATTACTTCCACCACTTGGTATGGTCCCAACCACTTCTTAACTGAAAGTTTTTCTTATTGGTGCCCCTCGTCTCAATAAACGTTCTCTTTACCCACGCCAATTCGTTCTTTTTCCAAACTTCATTTTTCCTTTCACATTAGCTTTCTCCCGCCATTTTCTACCTCTCTCCAAATTTGTTCTTTTTAATTTATTTCGTGTGCCACTGTTGTTCTCATCCTCCGGAGTCAATTTGTGGTAATTCACACTCAATCAACCTTGGAGCGTTTTTCTTATCTGGGACAAGAAGAAAAAAAAGCATAGAAAGTTGGTTACCCATTGTCTCATGCATGCACTTGCAAGAATTAATATCTTTGATTTTTCTAATGAGATTAATTGGGCCACCTATTGCGGATAAAACCCTTGCCACAGGTTTGATTGAGAATTTGTTTTAATTGTTCGGTGCATCCTTTCTGAGATACTATTACATTGTGGATGGTAAGGCCGCGTGGTGTAGCATAATGTATCTCACATGAGTCACAACAACTCTTTGAATTGTTGTGACGTAAAAATCCTTGGCAGTTATCCAAATAACAAGGTATGGGTGCGCCAAAAAAATAACTGAACATATTCCCTAAAAAATTCTTACTACTCGCGGTCATTCCTAAGTCCTTAATTATAAAAGGTAGTAAACCTACTATAATGATCTATTAGGTTAATACATAGCGGTATCCGTGGGCTCCGTTCCATATGTCCTTTATATGTCTATGCTTATCCTCTTAGAGGTTTACTTACTGATCGGTATTTCTTGCCATTGTTGTTGGAGGGAAGTCCACGACTACTTTGTGTGGGCATGTCAAACAGTCCTCAACATATTCCTCACATCCGTTTTTGCCAGGTTGGGGTCAATTAAAAATAGCCTTCTGCTTACTTATGGATTTCCTCTGCCCCTAAAGACGAATTCTTATTGTGAATTAATTCCAAAGCCGCTCGCGTCAGATTAATAGTGTTTTTAAAACCAATAAATAGTGTTATACTGTTATTCGAACTGTGGTTTAGTTTAAATATAAAATTTCCTTCCCTCTATATTACGACATTGATCTAAAGTTAGTTCTGGGGTATTTAGATCTGGGTATTCTTGCCTCATTCTAGATACTCTACATTTCTCCCATTTCTATGGTCCTCTCGTTGCATTTTCCTTTACTTCTTCTTTAGTTTTTCCTAACCACCTCCCTCTATTCTACTTGACATCGAATGATTCTTACTGGTCTACTAAGTGGTCTGCTACAGTGTTCTTTTTCCATGCTTATACTCTATCATGATACCTATAGTCTCTCATTCTTTAGGATCCATATGTTCATCCTAGGTGACTTAGTTCGTGTTTAAAGACTGTACACTAAACGGTGGTGGTCTGTTCTGAGATCACCTTGGTTCCCCACAGGAAATGAGAAACGTTCTTGCAAGCTTAAAACTATTCTAAGGCTTCCTACTTGTCGCTGAGTATCGCGTCCTCAACCTGGTTTTTAATTTCTTTGAAAAATAAGAGATACTTGGGCTTTGCCCTCATAACTATACGCCGATCAGTACTGCTGCCTACGTGAGTTTGGCTAGCAATCTGGTATACAAACACAAATGGCTTATTAATGTTAGGCCTTAGTTAGATGGGAGCATAGTCATGTTTATCCTTTAATATCTGAAAATGCTTGCTGGCTTTCCTCTGACATTTGAAATGGGTTTCTCTTGTCAAATAGTGGATAGGCACCGCTTTATCTTAGCGAATCATCTATGTACTTCCTATAGAAACCCTACCCTACCTAGAAATCTTCTGGTTTCCTTGAACATAGTTGGGGGTTTCATTTTGTCTACGGCCTTTTTGCATATTGTCTGGGTTGGGTGGTTAAGGTAACCTTCCTTGTTCTACTAAATGCCAGAAAAATTAACTTTTCTTGTCCTATTTTACATTGGTCAGATTTAATTTGACTCCAAGATTAGGTCAGATGTCCAAATAAATTTATCGATCCTTTCCAATAATTCTCGTAACTATTAACTTTCTTTGTCCTATTTACATTTGGTCCAGATTTAATATTTGACTCCAAATGCTAGTCAGAATGTCAAATTTCCAAATAATTTATCGTCCTTTCCAATAATTTCTCGTAAACTGGGTGCCATCAGGCTTATGTTCATACAGATAATGTTTAAGCCAATTTTCTTTCAGTAAAGGAGTTAAGATTCTGGGCTAATTTGGTTGTGAGAAAAATTGCTGCACTGCAACTTTAATCAAAGGAAGTCTTTTATGAATCTATATAAGGATATCCCGTCACTGGAAAGTTGTTTAGATCTTAATACTTCATCTAACAGTACTTGATAATAGCATCCCAATCCTTTCATATCTAGGGTTGGCATAGTATTCTACCTTCATAGCCGATACCGCTTATACTAACTCTTCCAATTTAGGTAGTAGGGGGTGGTGTGTTATTTGGGTTTATGCATTTGTGATATCAGTATGGCCTAAATGTTGATTCACCTTTCTATAGTCTAGACACATCTTTTTTTCCCATTCGGCGTTGTTAACCCCAGTACTAGAGGACTTCTTAACCACGCCGAGCTGTGGAATTTTCTATTATGTCCTTCCTCTCTTCCATTTCTCTCAACATTTTAGCTAATTAGTTTCTTTAGCTTTTCCGGATACCATATGTAACTCCTCTTACAGGGGTTTGGAATCTAACACCTGAATATGGGAGCGGGTAGTTGTTCATGGTACCTGTTTCTCCTCATCTAAGATAAATAGTTCATGGTGCTCTTTTAATCAAGGCGGAAAAGATGATGGCCCCTCCTCCTAGATATCAAATTAAATTTTATCAGTCATACCCTTTTTACTCAGAAATTGATGCAATGTATTCGCTAACCGGTTTCGAGTTACAATACCCCGCTTACCCACACTATCGTGGTAACATTGCGTACTCCATCCTAGTGGTGATGGACTGAGAAACAGTTTTTTCTATGCCGTAACTTGATGGCTGCTGTTCCTTGAATTTCTTTGAGTTTATCTACTATCTATATTTAGCTAAAATTGTACCAGGACGTACTTCAGCTGTTTCCACTCACTGTTATCAATTATTGTAGAAAGATTTAGTTCTTTATTTTGTAATATTTTGCACTTGTTTTTTGTGTCCAACCAAGAGAGTGGTTTGGTTCCATCTACCTCGCTCCATCCTATCCCCCACTGACAATTCATAACAATGAGTTCTTTCTGGTTTTATGGTAACACTGTGTGTATCCCTTATAGACAGCTTGATGTATGCACCTCCTCTTCGCACACTTTTCACTCTTAAGGCTCTGAGGTGGTTACCGTATCGGTTTAACAAAAATTTAGGGAATAAAAGATAAGTTATAGTTAGCTCCACATGACTTTCTTTTGTTTTGTAATTGATAGTTATTTTATTTCGTCTAGTCCAGTATGTTCATCACTATCAGGGCTCTGGGTGGATTAAATATGATCTGGAACAGATCAACATCAAACCACTTTATGTTCTATCTATTCCTAAGGGTATTTTTTACTCTTACTTGACCTAAAGATTCTCAACTCCTTGCCCGTTATTAACGGTTTATGTTTTTATATAAACTAGTGGTGGTGTTGTTACTGGGGTTCTTATTTTTAAGTTGGTAAATCTAAAGGCTGTTGCATCTTTTTTATAAGTGAATATTCGTTCCTGTGTTAATAAAACTTCCCATGAAGTGTCATTAATGGCTAAGGGGAGTTATGGGGAATTGATGTTTTTTAATAGTCACCGGAAGATCCTGTCCTCCCCGGACAATTTGGATTCCCTCTTCTACATCCTATTCTCCGCATCGAAATCAAGCGTTGCTATTTGTCTTCTTCGAAGTCTGCGGCTGAGGGGTGTTATTCTACAGTAGGGACACCAAAACATCTGTGAAATCCTTTCTCCAAGCTAAATCGACGGTTTTGGTCGTTACATACTTTCCCAGGCTTGTAATTTCCGTCCCATCCTTCATCTGTGGCACGCAGAGTTCTCTAACCTGCTGACTGACCTAGCCAGACAGTTACTGTGTGACTGTTCCCGTGGTTGTTTGGGAGGACTTACTCTGGGAGCGGGTGTTATTTTGACGGCTGTCGTGGCGGGTTACCGCGAAACATTTTGTCCGGGGGTCTCTTCCGAGGGCAATGGCCTCCTCGCGGTCTCCCACTCTCTCTTATGAATTTTTTTAGAGGGATTGTTAATCCTAAAAAGTTTTCTAATTTTCTCTTTACTGGACTTGGCAATCCTCGCCAATAGTTTTTTCTTAATGATTTTTTATCCTACGGGGAATTTCTCCTGGTTTATTTTGACTTGCTTCCAGTATGGCGTTTTGCATTTGAGTTTATTTGCAAATCTTGTGGATCTTCCATCAGTCATACTGGACTTCAGAAATAACTGTTAAGGATTCTGTCGACATATTGTCCGTGTTAGATCATCGTATAATCAAATAAGTTAGGGTGTTCCATGATATAAAATCATGCTGACTGAGGGCATTCTGTATCAATAAGGCTAATTGCGGAATCTTACTCTATACAAAGTATCCTCTTCTCTCCTTCAAATCCTCTGAAATTCGCCATTCCGCTTCTGAACAACTTCTACCTCGGGAGGAAAACTGGTCAACTTCCCTCTGCTTCGATACCTTGTCATAAACCCCGAGGTTCGATTATTTGATATTCTCGGTCTTATTAATGATCTCAGTGGTCTCCTAGCTTCATGCTCATCCTCCTATTTTTCAAAAATAACTCAACCGTTCTTTCGTCTTGACTAACTTTTGTTCTATGCGGACTCATTCCATTGAATCGCTCGATGTGTCGGGACAGGGTTTTTTTCGCCCTCTCTCTTGTGTTATCCTTCTCCTTCTTAAGGCTCTCTACCAAATGGCTTCCTGTTTGGAGGAAAAAATCCTCCAAACCATTACTGAAAAAAACCATTGAAATACTCCATCGTTTAAAAAAAAAAAATATTTTCATTCCGTAAATAAAAAAAAATGTATATTTTCCCGATTTTTCCAACTATGTGTTGGGCTTCCACGGTGGCTATAAAACTCACGACAACACTCCGAAGATGCTTACTTGTGGGGCGTCTTCCAAGCCCAACACTTATTTACGTTATTTTTATGTCATTATAATTACGGTGGGGTGACCAGGCCCTCTACCGCCTGCACTGTCCCGCCCATGCTGGGATAGTTGTGTCCATTACTTACATGTATAATAAGCTTGTCTCATATATAAAACCCCTGCTCGTCCTACGAAATGCACCCCGTTCATACGCTAAGCTGTGTGCAGTGGGTTTTGGCGTTTTTAAAGCTTAATTTCCTATACTGCGTTGTTTTTTGATTTAATTTATTGTTTATTGTTCCGCTTTTTTATCATAATTTTCTGGTTCTACTCTCCTAGCGTAATGGTCTGTATGATCCTATTCTATAATAAAATCCTAGCTCCCACATCCCCGCACGTTGCCTGAAAGGTTTCTACTACTGTCCTAATATCTTCCACTATTGCTTCCCCTTTACTGTTGCCTGTAATATCATTACTGCCCTAACCAAGGTATGACAACTCAAATTCTTTTCGTAATACTCCGTTGAGTCTGGCATCTACAAGGAAGGTTTAGCCTTGCCTCCCGGCGCTCTGTAAACTTCTACTGTTACGTTAGGCCATCCACCTCCAAAGTCTGAGAGGATTCTGGCTATGTCCTACTAACGCTATCTAGACCATGGATATGACCCTGTGTACTGAACTTGGCCAAAAATAATAAACTAACAAGGAGTTAGTGGCCAGGGGGGTAAGCGGAAACAACGAATGGATCCAAACCCCGCCTGTCACCAAAATGTAATGGTCTTTGGACCATCACAACCTTTAGTGACCATTATGTAGTG
>JACEEZ010008866.1:45000-52500 GCA_016584305.1 Chionoecetes opilio | reverse complement strand
TCTGTGACTTTTACGCGGGAAAGGAAGAATGATGGATCTCCGGCAGCAGCCACACCTTCATTGATGGAACGCGGCAAGGCAATTCTCATCATCGGGATGGAGAGTGAGATGGAGGGTGGCTCCAAGCACATGGAACTGCGTTAAGCTTTATTGCTCTCGACATATGCCCGGCCGTAGTAAAATATGTTGCACCGCACAGGATAAAAGTGAAATGTTCATGATTAACGTCCAGCTCAATGTCCCGAGGCTTCTCCACTCCCCTCGCACCAGCACTTTGACCCCACGAAGAGTAAAACAAAATTTCATCGCCCTGAGTTCATGGATCACTTTCACTTTTCTTTACATAACTCATCTTATATCTAGGTTTCAAGAGAAATATCAATAATACTGGAATTGTTTTCAGTCACTAAGACGACTACCATTTAGTTCCCTTAGCCATTTATCAACACCCATGTAGCCACCGACACAACACAACACTAGCGCAAGCCAACGCCACCTTTGACACACAACACAACACAACACAACACAACACAACACAACACAACACAACACAACACCAGCGCAAGCCAACGCCACCTTTGACACACAACATAGCACTACACAACACAACACCAGCGCAAGCCAACGCCACCTTTGACACACAACAGAACACAACACAACACAACACAACGCAACACAACACAACACAACACAACACCAGCGCAAGCCAACGCCACCTTTGACACACAACACAGCACAACACAACACAACACCAGCGCAAGCCAACGCCAACTTTGACACACAACACAACACAACACAACACAACACCAGCGCAAGCCAACGCCACCTTTGACACACAACACAACACAACACAACACAACACCAGCGCAAGCCAACCCCACCTTTGACACACACACAACACAACACAACACAACACCAGCGCAAGCCAACGCCACCTTTGACACACACACAACACAACACAACATAACACAACACCAGCGCAAGCCAACACAACACAACACAACACCAGAGCAAGCCAACGCCATCTTTGACACACACACAACACAATGCAACACAACACAACACAGCAAAATTGCGCCCCTGATCCATAGAGTGAACAGGATATCAAATTTTCCAAGGGTTATAAGACTTGATATCATTCCCTCAACAAACTGTGTCTTCCCCAAGCACTGAACCGTTACTTTATTAATCGTCAAGGAGTGTTTTGAGACCAGAGGGGCGAGGGGGAGCGTCCTTAACTCGTTTTTTATGCCGAGAGAGATAATGCGCCGTGTCGAGGGAACCGCTAAGTACGGGAGAGGAAGAGCTTGAATCAGGAGAGAAGAAAGTTTTTGGAAGCGAAGAGAGAGAGAAGAGAGATGAAAGAGAGAAGAGAGAGAGAGAGAGAGAGAGAGAGAGAGAAGAGAGAGAGAGAGAGAGAGAAGAGAGAGAGAGAGAGAGAGAGAGAGAGAGAGAGAGAGAGAGAGAGAGAGAGAGAGAGAGAGAGAGAGAGAGATAGTATTCAGGACTTGCTTTGCATACGACCCATGAAATTTATTAAAGTGTTTTGATATATTACAGAGAAGTAATACAAATCTGGATGCAGCAAACAAACATGAAGACTTGGTTGTAAATGGAGAGTCAACACAGACAATAGAGCTGAATAAAATATAATAAAAACACAAGGGGGAAAATAGCACTATGTAGGGCGATGTTTTGGTTAGAAAGGAAGATACTAATGAAATATGTATTTTTACCCCTCAACATTCTTCAAAACAGAGATAGTCTTACTCTAATATATGACAGTGTACTTTTCAATTCAATTTTTCCCCTTTATATTTTCTCTATCATTGTGTGTGCTGGAGTTATTAGGTAGGCATGGTAGAGGAAGGCTAATAGAGAGGCGAGGCATGCGCGATGAGGAAAAAGGATAAAGATGGATGAGGAGAAAAGGAGGCAGAGAAATAGGAGGAGAATGAAGGAAGAAGAGAAGGTACAAACGAAGTGTAGTGGAGAGAGAGAGAGAGAGAGAGAGAGAGAGAGAGAGAGAGAGAGAGAGAGAGAGAGAGAGAGAGAGAGAGAGAGAGAGAGAGAGAGAGAGAGAGAGAGAGAGAGAGAGAGAGAGAGAGAGAGAGAGAGAGAGAGAGAGAGAGAGAGAGAGAGAGAGAGAGAGAGAGAGAGAGAGAGAGAGAGAGAGAGAGAGAGAGAGAGAGAGAGAGAGAGAGAGAGAGAAGAGAGAGAGAGAGAGAGAGAGAGAGAGAGAGAGAGAGAGAGAGAGAGAGGAGAGGAGAGAGAGAGAGAGAGAGAGAAGAGAGAGAGAGAGAGAGAGAGAGAGAGAGGAGGTTGAATAGCATGAGGTAAAGCTGAAAAAAGAGAAGAAAAATAAGTAGCGCCGGGATTAGGGGAAGAGGAGCAGGATGAGGAGGAAAGTAAAGAATCACTGCCGACGCCACCACCAACGCCGCCGGAGTGACCGAAAGAGGTCTTTTACGCTCCTCTAAGACGACAGTGTTAATAGAACCTTTTCAGAGGCGGTAATGTCCCTTCCGAACACATTTTTGTTATGAAGGAAAATTTTATATCACCTTCCCTCCACCACAAATCTACCCTCGAGGTCTTCTACTATTCCAATAGATTATTTTTTTTATTTAATTACTTGCCGACACAATAATCATAACCACATCCTTAACAACACAAGTACCTGATAAAACAGTAATAATCTCACACCCGAGGCAAAACTACAAGTAATATAGAACTATGATTTGTCACATATATTTTTACCTTAGATCACAATAAGTCTACACGTCACCTCTCCTTTTAATAGGAAACTTATAATAAAGATAATGAGCGCAGTAGCTGTCTTGGAATAGCTATCAACACAGCTGTAAGGTCCCTCCCTTTTATTCGCTCGCACCCGTCCAGCAAGCAATGGTAACCCAGGAATAGATTGATAACCCTTAGATTAGCTATCAACACGGCAATATTCTTCCTCGAATCCCCTTGCAATGGTAACCCGAGGTCTATAGCGAAAGAAAAGAACCATATTTCACTCTTCCTGAAGGGTCTTGTGCCTCAGATTTATGATTTGGAAGATTTATTTCCTCAGCAGTTTCAAGACCCAGTAAGGAAAAAAAAAAAAAAAAAAAAAGAGTTAAATATAGCTTGGATTACACATTAATCAAAAGATAAGACTTTAACCGTGTATATATTTTATCAAGTATATCAGATCGTTTATTTTTTATTGAGGTGTGAATATGCATGAGCTCCATCAGGAAAATGAAGCTCATGCCCATGAGCTCCATGGGCGTTGGTGAGAGCTCCAAGATCTCCTGGACCATGAGCTCTACTGGTGTTGGGCCTAGGTGTAATAATGATTAAATAAGAGACACACTCCGGTAAAGTATTCGCCCGTCTCGCTCTCACGGGTCATTGCGCTCTCGGTAATGTTCGAGAGAGAGAGAGAGAGAGAGAGAGGAGGAAGAAACATAAAGGGGGTAAAGAGAGAGAGAGAGATAAATAGACAGAGACAGGCAGAGAGAGAGAGAGAGAGAGAGAGAGAGAGAGAGAGAGAGAGAGAGAGAGAGAGAGAGAGAGAGAGAGAGAGAGAGAGAGAGAGGAGAGAGAGAGAGAGAGAGAGAAGAGAGAGAGAGAGAGAGAGAGAGGGGAGAGAGAGAGAGAGAGAGAGAGAGAGAGAGAGGAGAGAGAGAGAGAGAGAGAGAGAGAGAGAGAGAGAGAGAGAGAGAGAGAGAGAGAGAGAGAGAGAGAGAGAGAGAGAGAGAGAGAGAGAGAGAGACGAAATTAAAGCGATTCCGTTTACGAAAAGAATCATACGGGGTAAAAAAAAAAATAGAGTGGTGATGTGTGCCAAGGAGGTCTTGAGGAGTTATTAAGGACGCTTGCTGAATATTGTTTCCTGCAGCCTCGCTTGGTGACTGGAGCCGCGGTTGGAAAGTTGTGTGACTATTAAAAGAAGATGTACGGGTTTGATGGGTGATTTTGGGCAACGAAGAGAGACTTGAGGCCGTTAATAATGAGGCAACTTGCTGATTACTTGTTCATAGAGAAGAAAATGTTACGTGGTAGCCTACACACGAAGCTGTTATGTTCCTTATTTGTATGTGTAAAAAATTAAAATAACGCCTCTAGAACATTATTATTTTTTAATGGACACTTGAGTCTTACACAGATTAATCATTCTTTAATGATTCTTGACGCGTTACGGGAGGGATGAAAAGCGTCTGTCGTAAAAAAAAATCATCATATTTATATTTACAGTGGTTGTTAGTTTTCATGTTTCGCAGGGAAGTTTTGTTTCATTCCTGCTTAGGGCGAAGAAAACTACATTATAGTGACCTAAAGCAACACAGAAAGACGCATCATAAGAGAGAGAGAGAGAGAGAGAGAGAGAGAGAGAGAGAGAGAGAGAGAGAGAGAGAGAGAGAGAGAGAGAGAGAGAGAGAGAGAGAGAGAGAGAGAGAGAGAGAGAGAGAGAGAGAGAGAGAGAGAAGAGAGAGGAGAGAGAGGAGAGAGAGAGAGAGAGAGAGAGAGAGAGAGAGAGAGAGAGAGAGAGAGAGAGAGAGGAGAGAGAGAGAGAGAGAGAGAGAGAGAGAGAGAGAGAGAGAGAGATGGGAGGTCATGTAAAGTTTGGTATGTAGAGAACCTGAAGGATAAAAAAAAAAGGTCACCAGTGTGTAAGCCATAAAAGGAACTCCTCGTCTAGTGCTCTGAAGGGCGGCGCAATCCACTCCCTTGTACCATTTCCAAGCCCTATTCAAAGTCATCCTAAGCCTCGTCGCCAGCCAAAGGGAAGGACAGAACGGCTACTAAAAGGGAAGGGAAGAAAGGAAGGGGAGAGGATAGGTGATGGAGCTTAGCATAACATACATGCATAGACGGACGATCGATTTAATTTGGGTTGAAAAGCAGAAATTACCGGAAGAAGAGAGAGAGAGAGAGAGAGAGAGAGAGAGAGAGAGAGAGAGATATTGGGGGGGTGCGTGTTACAAGATAAGAATCTGAGAGATTGAATGAAAGAAGCTGATAACCTCTTACTCTTTAATCCCCCAACACTTTTCTCTCACAACTCTTTCACACTCTCTGCGAGCTTCTTACAGTTGTAGTTGCTGGTGGTACTAAGGGTTGAGATAGAGAACATAATTGCAGTGTTAATGGCAAATGAGAAATACGCGGTACGGACTTTATGTGAATATTAGGAGTTAGAGAAAGGAAGAAGAGATGAAAAAGTCTGGCAGGTCATACTCGGTCTCCCCCCCATATCTCTCTCTCTCTCTCTCTCTCTCTCTCTCTCTCTCTCTCTCTCTCTCTCTCTCTCTCTCTCTCTCTCTCTCTCTCTCTCTCTCTCTCTCTCTCTCTCTCTCTCTCTCTCTCTCTCTCAGCCTCGATTAGTGAGATAAAAATTATGATGAAAAAATGAGAACTGGGGAAGATTAGATACTCCATGTTTCTCATTCTTTTTATTTTTTATTCTTATACATTTTATTATCTCCTTCCTCTCTTCTTCACTGCACTGACTCCCTCGTTCCTTCTTTTTATTCTTCCAATCTCTCCCTCCGTCCTTTTTTCATCCTCCCATCCCTCTCTTTTTCATTCCCTCTTTCTTGCCTGCTTACACGCCTGCTATCCTCCTCTCCCATTCTATCTTCCCTCCTTCGCCTCTTCCTGTCTTTCCATCCAACTCTTCCCCTCCGCACCTCCTTCCGTCTTTCCTTTCTTTTAACCGTGCGCACGTGTATCCAGGGCGTGACACTACTGCAGGAGAGATAGACCAGAGAGACACCTGAGACGCTAAGTGGGTTAGAGCGTCACCTTTAAGACGACAAAACAAAGATTGGTATTCACACCCGAGCGTATACAAGGCATAGAAGGTGGTGGTGGCGGGGAATGTGCGCGTCGCCGACCTTTTTACCTCACTCAAGCGGCACACCGAGATATTGTATTAGGCAACGTTATTTGGAGGGAAGACTATCAATGGAAAATAGTAGTAGTAGTAGAAGTAGTAATATTAGTGGTGGTTGTAGTAGTATTGGTGGTATAGAAGTAGCAGTACCCAGTCTCTCAATAAACTTAATTTCATAATCTGCACGTGTTACAGCGAAAGAAACGCCTTGCTTTCATATAGTTATGAGGGTGTCTGAATTGATAGCTACATACAGAAGCGCGTACACGAATATTCAGTATATTTTTAGTACATAAGTATCATGCTTATAATTGTACATAAGTACCCACGAAAATGATAGCGCACAAAACACTGAAAGAATATGAATAACTAGCCGCAAAGCCGCCCTCCGGGCTGACTTTTTGGCTAGCTCCTGCGGAGGGCTATTGGTGGGCCTTCGGCCCACCACCTGTGTTTGGTGGGCCTTCGGCCCACCAAACATGGACTCTCCAGATAGCCCCTTTTAACTTTCCTGAAATCATGGATGTAGAAATGTATGTATTCCCCCCACCCATTCACTCACCCATTACCCATCACCCCCCACCCATTCACTCACCCATTACCCATCACCCCCCACCCATTCACTCACCCATTACCCATCACCCCCCACCCATTACCCATCACCACACACCCATTCACTCACCCATTACCCATCACCCCCCACCCATTCACTCACTCATTACCCATCACCCCGCACCCATTCACTCACCCATTACCCATCACCCCCCACCCATTCACTCACTCATTACCCATCACCCCCCACCCATTCACTCACCCATTACCCATCACCACACCCATTCACTCACCCATTACCCATCACCCCCCACCTATTCCCTCACCCATCACCCATCACCCCCAACCCATCACCCCCCACCCATTCACTCACCCATCACCCCACACCCATTACCCATCACCCCACCCATTCACTCACCCATTACCCATCACCCTACATCAAGGCTTCCTCAATTCTCGCAACCCACTTTTGTTTTCACAATTCTCGCTAATAGGCTGCTAAAAAAAAAAAAAAAAAAAAAGTGATCGGATCATCTCATAAGTGGGCTTATGACCTTCCCCTGGTCGACCCGATTCCAAAAATGTGCCATATGAGGTGTTTGCGCCACGGGGGGCGGAACCTATACCACACACACACACACACACACACACAGACAGACAGACAGACAGACAGACAGACAGACAGACAGACAGACAGACACACTTT
Organism: Chionoecetes opilio; assembly: GCA_016584305.1. Taxonomy (NCBI): domain Eukaryota; kingdom Metazoa; phylum Arthropoda; class Malacostraca; order Decapoda; family Majidae; genus Chionoecetes; species Chionoecetes opilio. The sequence continues at coordinate 45,346 of JACEEZ010008866.1, read as the reverse complement.
CGCTTTTATTAATATAGATATCAGGAATAATTGAGTATCATAAAATAGCGAAGACCTTTCCTTGCCTCGCATTGTTCAAGTCTGACTGTCTCTATTGCAAACCCTTTTCCTCCAAGCTATAATAATCCTGGTCTGAACCAAACTCTTCACGTGTTTGTAAGGCGGGTCCTTCATTATGGATTGTGGTGCATGGATGGATTGTACTGCATGGATGGATTGTGGTGCATGGATGGATTGTGGTGCATGGATGGATTGTGATGCATGGATGGATTGTAGTGCATGGATGGATTGTAGTGCATGGATGGATTGTGGTGCATGGATGGATTGTGGTGCATGGATGGATTGT
>JACEEZ010008866.1:37500-40000 GCA_016584305.1 Chionoecetes opilio | reverse complement strand
TTTTGGGGGCAGGCGGAAGAGAGAGAAGTATGCTCGTGTGGTGACAGAGTTGCTGAGTGGCATTGCCATAGATCCTGTCAGGGTATGTTGCTTCCAGAATACATGTCTGGACCGTGGGCACCATGACGACATCAACGTCTTCCACGAGGCGTTGATAGAGTGCATGGTGCGTGCTGGCTACACTGTGTTTGGTTTTTGCTGGAAGAGATGGAGGCAGGTACCAGGCTGGAATGAGTTTGTTCGTGAGGCGCACAGTGCCGCGCGGGAGTCCTTCCTTGAGTGGAGAGCGGGTGGTGGTCCGCGTTGGGGGCCACTGGCTGAGAGGATGAGGAGTACCAGAGCCAGATTCAAGCTGTGTCTCATGTGGTGTAAGTCACATGAACACCAGCTTCGTGCCCAGTCCCTGGCTGACAAGCTGGCCGCTGGTCACTCCTATAACTTTTGGCGTGGCGTGCGCAGCATGAACCCGGGCTCACACACGCTTCCCCTAAGGGTGAATCACGCTGTGGGGAAGGAGGGCATCGCCTCCATGTGGGGAGACCATTTCAAGGGCATTCTCAACTGTGTGAGGGACGACGAGAGTGAGAATGCCCTGCGTGGTGGGATGTGTGGTGTGTGGACGTGAGGGCGCTCACCCAGACGAGCTTCACTCATGTCAACCAGGGGTGTCTCTCACGCACGTGGCTGGACCATGTCCTATTGTCACCGTGGCTGAAGGATGTGATGGAAGAGTGTTCCATTTTGCACAACAGTGTCTCTTCAGACCATTTTCCTCTCTTGGTGGATTTAAAAATAAATGGGCTTCCTGCTCTGACACAGATCAGGCAGGATAATGTGTCAACGATAAAGTGGAATTTTACACACACACACACACACACACACACACACACACACACACACACACACACACACACACACACACACACACACACACACACACACACACACACACACACACACACACACACGCACACACACACACACACACTATATGTATATAGTTTATGTAGCTTCTCAGGCGTGCAGTGCCCAGGCTACGTGCTGCAGGTTTGCCGTCGCCATACCCGCCGCTAACATGCTACAGAGCTGGTGGATAAACTCGAAAAGGAATGACAAAAATGTGAAATTATTCGATGTAGCACTTAATCTGCAGGGATAATTTCCATGTATCGATATTTGTATGCATTATAGCAGAGTGAGTGAGTAGATCCCTTGATCTCACGCCACATTTTTGTTCTGTCTCTATCACCACGGAACGGGACGCAAAAACAAGCTTTTTATCATTGTAAACGCACCAAAGAACAAAAAAGGTTGGAATAACAGTGCCATTGACGGAAAACTAAACAAACAGCAAGTCGGGAAACAGATGGTATTCCCCTAAAGCTTCTACACTATTCCCTGATACACATAGCTTTTATAGATGTCCGATTTGCACCTAAATTGACCACTTAATTTATGTTCATGATCTGGGAAACATCCGCTGTCAAAACAATGGAAGGATAAAAGACTACGCCATCAGGTCTGAGGCAAGAGCACAGCGTGAAGGCTACAAATAATAGAGTAAGTGGCTCAATCATGAAGATAAAAACTGGCGAATGACGGGCTGGTATATGTGTGGGGGGCAGTTGCCGGCAGAATCAGTCCCTACACTAACATAATAATAATAATAATATTAATAATAATTTTATTCTCGCCCGGAGGCATACAGACAAAAAACAAAGCAACAAGAACAAGCCAAGGAGTAAACTTAAGTACTAGAGCAAAAACAAAACACAGGAACAAAGTACAGGCACATTAGGGGACATAGTATCAAAGTACATAGAAAAGCATATATGGACACCTGTGCTACCCCACATTCTGCACAAACAGCAGACCCAACCACCGCTGTTATATAGGTCCACATACATAGGCCGAGCTCTGCCTGACAGAGGTGATGATGGGGTTCGTAGAGAGCTCCACCCTACTCCTTAAACTGAACACGGAGTGTCGACGGATCACATCCAGATTGTTCACCCCGTTCCTAGCGAAAGCCAGAGACGAGCTGCACCACCTGGGCAGCCCCAGAATCCTCTTAATGATGTCATTGTGACAGACCTTAAGGCAGTTCATAGTGGCCACCTTGTACCGCGACCACAGCGAGTTGCAGTATATAGAGTAGCAGTGGTTCCTGAATAACTCCATCTACACCTCTCTGCTACAGTAGGAGAATTTCCTCTGTAGAGTATTTCCCACGACAAGAAGCTTGGTGGTCTGCTTGATGATATCATCATCATCAGTCATGTCGTGGGATATAACTTGGCCTAAGTATGCGAATCTATCCACAAAAGTGAGGGCAGACCCAGCGAGCCATGCTGTTTTCAGGTAATTCACCTGAGCGCGTGCAGGTGATACTACCATGCACTCTGTCTTAGTGGTGTTGTAGACAATGTCATGCTTGGCAGCATACACCTGCCACACATTGATAAGGTCCTGCAACGCATCAGCAGTGGGTGCGAGCAGT
>JACEEZ010008866.1:17500-35000 GCA_016584305.1 Chionoecetes opilio | reverse complement strand
TACCATTCATAACTCAATAGGGTAAAAAATAAAGTCATGACTGACTATCACAGGAGTAGGCGAATTTTTAGGTTTTCAGTGCATTGAAATGTTGTACTCCTACCCAATATTACCAAGCTACCAGATGATATTTATGAAAGCTGAGCCTACCATCGTGTTCATAATACATTGCTGCATATCATGAGCATAAAAAAATTACAGGAAGACAACACTAATATTAAGATAATTGAAGGAAAGTAAAAGAGTGTATAAACAGTTTTTCTTGCTTATTTTGCTTCAACTCGCTGTAACTCCATAAGTTTTGGTCGCATTCAATTTTCAAGCACTGTTTCAAAATCCTTATACTTTTCCGCTTCCTGTGGTATGTAGCACGTACCAATAAGGAAAAGGGTAGGTGGTCAAAATGGCTAAGAATGTTAAACTGTTTCAAACTGGTACCGTGACGGGTGGAGCCTCTGATAGCTTTCCCGAGAACAGTCTCTCCTGTATAGGGAGCAATGCTCACCCGTCACTGTGCCAGTTTGCAGTAGTAGTTTAACTTTCTTAGCCATTTTGACCACCTACTCTTTTCCTTATTGGTACGTGCTACATACCACAGGAAGCGGAAACGTATAAGGATTTTGAAACTGTTCTTGAAAATTGAATGCGACCAAAACTGATGGAGTTACAGCGAGTTGAAGCAAAATAAGCAAGAAAAACTGTTTATACACTCTTTTACTTTCCTTCAATTATCTTAATATTAGTGTTGTCTTCCTGTAATTTTTTTATGCTCATGATATGCAGCAATGTATTATGAACACGATGGTAGGTTCAGCTTTCATAAATATCATCTGGTAGCTTGGTAATATCGGGTAGGAGTACAACATTTCAATGCACTGAAAACCTAAAAATTCGCCTACTCCTGTGATAGTCAGTCATGACTTTATTTTTTACCCTATTGAGTTATGAATGGTATGTTGTTGTTGAACAATCACTGCCTGATTCACTGATGCAAACAAAATAGTCCTATCTTGTGTAAGAGATGAGTAAAGCCAAGAAATATGAATATTTTTCTGAGGCAACACAAGGGTTTTGGGTTGCGGCGATTCAAGTACCACCACCATCGCCACCAAGGAAGCTAGAGAGACACCCTGTGTTCGACATAGATGGCAGCACCGTACGGGTTTCAAACTTTACTGTGGAGTCGGATTTCCTTGTACTCTAGCTTCCTTGGCTACGACTGTTATTGATGACGTCAGAACAGGGACGACCGCAGACACTCTGTCTGACACCTGTCGGCAAATGTTATGATGAGCGATTGTACTTCGGTGTCAGACAGTGAATCTGTCGCTGTGACCGACACCCTTCCCACACACACGCCTGCACACACGCCTCCTTCCCACACACACGCCTGCGCACCAACACCCTTCCTGCACACACACACACACACACACACACACGTGTGTGGAGGGCGTGTGTGTGGGAACGAGGCGTGTGTGTGGGAAGGAGGCGTGTGTGCAGGCGTGTGTAAGAAGGGTGTCGGTGTGCAGACGTGTGTGTGGGAAGGAGGCGTGTGTGCAGGCGTGTGTGTGGGAAGGGTGTCGGTGTGCAGGCGTGTGTGTGGGAAGGAAGCGTGTGTGTGGGAAGGAGGCGTGTGTGCAGGCGTGTGTGTGGGAAGGAGGCGTGTGTGTGGGAAGGGTGTCGGTGTGCAGGCGTGTGTGTGGGAAGGAAGCGTGTCTGCAGGCGTGTGTGTGGGAAGGAGGCGTGTGTGCAGGCGTGTGTGTGGGAAGGTGTGTATGCAAGCGTGTATGAAGGAGGCGTGTGTGCAGGCGCGTGTGTGGGAAGGGTGTCGGTGTGCAGGCGTGTGTGTAGGAAGGAAGCGTGTGTGCAGGCGTGTGTGGGGGGAAGGAGGCGTGTGTGCAGGCGTGTGTGGGGGAATGGTGTCGGTGTGCAGGCGTGTGTGTGGGACGGAGGCGTGTGTGCAGGCGTGAGTGTGGGAAGGGTGTCGGTGTGAAGGCGTGTGTGTGGGACGGAGGCGTGTGTGCAGGCGTGAGTGTGGGAAGGGTGTCGGTGTGCAGGCGTGTGTGTGGGACGGAGGCGTGTGTGCAGGCGTGTGTGTGGGAAGGAGGCGTGTATGCAAGCGTGTGTGTGGGAAGGAGGTGTGTATGCAAGCGTGTGTGTGGGAAGGAGGCGTGTGTTCAGGCGTGTGTGTGGGAAAGGTGTCGGTGTGCAGGCGTGTGTGGGAAGGAGGCGTGTGTGTGGGTAAGAGGCGTGTTTGCAGGCGTGTGTGTGGGAAGAGTGTCGGTGTGCAGGCATGTGTGTGGGAAGGGTGTCGGTGTGCAGGCGTGTGTGTGGGAAGGAGGCGTGTGTGTGTGGAAAGGGTGTCGGTATGCTGGTGTGTGTGTGGGAAGGAGGCGTGTATGCAGGCGTGTGTGTGGGAAGGAGGCGTGTGTGCAGGCGTGGCGTGTGTGTGGGAAGGAGGCGTGTATGCAGGCGTGTGTGTGGGAAGGAGGCGTGTGTGCAGGCGTGTGTGTGGGAAGGGTGTCGGTGTGCAGGCGTGTGTGGGAAGGATGCGTGTGTGCAGGCGTGTGTGTGGGAAGGAGGCGTGTGTGTGGGAAGGATGCGTGTATGTAGGCGTGTGTGTGGGAAGGAGGCGTGTGTGCAGGCGTGTGTGTGGGAAGGAGGCGTGTGTGTGGGAAAGAGGCGTGTGTGCAGGCGTGTGTGTGGGAAAGAGGCGTGTGTGCAGGGGTGTGTGGGGGAAGGAGGCGTGTGGGAAGAAGGCGTGTATGCAGGCGTGTGTTTGGGAAGGAGGCGTGTGTGCAGGCGTATGTGTGAGAAGGAGGCGTATATGCAGGCGTGTGTGTGGGAAGGAGGCATGTGTGCAGGCGTGTGTGTGGGAAGGGTGTCGGTGTGCAGGCGTGTGTGTGGGAAGGAAGCATGCTGCACCCATAAAGGATGCATGCATGTGGCATATAGCAAAAAAAATCTATCAGAAACACCCAAATATCTTCAAGTACTATATTTATCTCTGTGTTTACGTGCCTCTGATCAGCGCGCGGGAAGAGGAGCCTCCCTGATGCTACGTCACCGAGCCTGAGCCTGAGCGTCTGCAAACCTTAAGGAGTGTTTTGAGAACTCGGGGAATTTGCAGATTTTGATTGCGGATTATTTAAAAACGGCTGACTGGATACAAAAAGTGACGACGTATTGTTGATATACTCGTTAATGGCTATGATTTGATTGCATTAAATCAGGAATGATGAAATTGTCTGGACGATTACTTTAACCACAAAATATTATTATTATTATTATTTTTTTTTTTTTATTAAGCGCAAGTACAGTAGCAGTGTACAGTATACTGAGCCAAAAAAAAATTTGAGTTCGTGAGTAGTAAGGTCTGTAGCGTACGTGAAACTCTCCTCCATATTAACCATAACTTTACATATATCATTATGTTTCGTTAGGAATAAGATAAAAATGGATAGACTCGTGACCTAAGTTTGTTAAGTCCTTAAGGTACGCGAGGTTTAGAAAGCAAGAAAGTAATGCCCGCCACTACCTAGTATTCCTATCATGAGAAGAGTGCTTTGAGGAGTGTAGGAAAGACATATTAACGATGCACATTAGCTTGAACTACCACTTGGACCAAGAAAAGGAGACGCATCAATGCCTCCTACACACACTCTCTCTCTCTCTCTCTCTCTCGCTCTCTCTTTCTCTCTCTCTCTCTCTCTCTCTCTCTCTCTCTTCTCTCTCTCTCTCTTCCTCTCTCTCTCTCTCTCTCTCTCTCTCTCTCTCTCTCTCTCTCTCTCTCTCTCTCTCTCTCTCTCTCTCTCTCTCTCTCTCTCTCTCTCTCTCTCTCTCTCTCTCTCTCTCTCTCTCTCTCTCTCTCTCTCTCTCTCTCTCTCTCTCTCTCTCTCTTCTCTCTCTCTCTCTCTCTCTCTCTCTCTCTCTCTCTCTCTCTCTCTCTCTCTCTCTCTCTTTCTCTCTAGATTGTAGGGTGATGATTCATCTTTTAAATGGTGCTCTTATTGTTCTTCAAATGTTATATATATTGACGTCTAAGAGGCTAAACACAAAAAACTGTTCACAGAAATCCATATCGTGATATCATTTACGTCTTAAGCCTTATATATTACCAGAGAATTTATGTTGAAAGAACTGGAAAAAATTATTTCTAATCCATGTTTTTGTCTGTTGCAGATGGACGAGCTGAATGATGGCGGACACTGAGCACCCTTGTACTGATCCGACTCCAAAGCGCCCGCGGCTAGAGTGCATCATTCATTGTTCCGATGACAATGAAAACCTAATTTCACCACAAACAGTCGACTCCTGGCAAACTTTCTCCGGGCAGCTCAAATACGGCGTCATGAACCCATATTGGAGTTGGCTGAAGACACTCCCGAAGGAGAGATCCCTGCTCTCAACTACCACAGAAAATGTCGCAGCATCTTCACGATGAAGAAAGCACTAGATGGCATCCTTGCTCAAAAAGAGAAGACTACCAACGTCCTGAGGATAGCAACCCTGCAAGGGCTGGTCGTGCAATCCCTAGCATCTCAAGAACATATGAAGCAGAGTGCACATTTTGCCAGAAAACAAACAAGTACGCCAAACGACAGAAAACTGGAGAAGTGTTGGTGAAGTGCAGAGAACTGAGAGCTGATGCTCTCAGGGATCAGGAATCAGAAGATCAGGAATGCCGCCACAAAGAAACTGGACAGCAGAATACTTGGCATTGTAAGCAGAGATATTGTGGCCGCTGAAGCACACTACCACAGGTCCTGCTATAGATTTTACACACGGGGTGAAACTTCACAGCAGAAGAGTGCTGTCAGTGCCGATGACAAGGAAGATGAAGATATATGAGGCGGCTGTTAGTCAGTCATACAGTGAGCTCTTTCATTACATCAGAATGGAGCTTTTCGGTAACCCAAAGCTCCTGATGATGACTGATGTTATCTAGACTTGTGGCATCCATGAAGAGCTTTGGTGTGGACCAAGTGCAGAACTCAACCAAAAAGCACCTGCGGCAAGGGATTGAGAAGGAGTTTGGTGGATTTCTTCACAGCATCCAAGATTATAATGGCAAACTTCTCATCTATCCAGACAGCTTAACTGTGCAGGACCTTGTCAGGGAAAACCAATCTCTAAAGAAACAGTTGAAGACCCTATCCAGAGGTGATGCCCAGGAACTCCAAACAAAGGCTGCCAAGCAACTCAGGGCTGACATCAAGACCAAAGCCAAAATATCAACCTATCCTGGCCACCAATGATAGCGAGTGTCAAACCTGATATCGTTCCAGAATCACTCTTGTGCTTCTTGCGCACCCTGCTCACAGGGTCCGACGACCCTGACAGCATTGACATTGTAACCCCAAGAGGTCAGCGTCTCCTGCAATCGTTTGGCCAGGACATTGTGTATGCAGTGTCAACGAGCTGCGCTACCAGCTCTTCTGTGCAAAGAGAGGGGAAGCAGAGTCAAGCCAGCTGCCACCATGCAGAGACTACCTCTTCCTACACGCACAGAGAGCCAACTTCCAGGCTGCTATCTGGAGACGCTGTTTAGAGCCCAAGGCCAACGTGCCAAGCCCCAGTGAGCATGGCTGGACTGAAGAAGACGGGAAGCTGAACATCCTCTGGATGCGTTAGGCACCAGCACCAGAGGTGGTGTTGGAGCTACAGGCTTGCAAGTGTTCACGGGTTTACAAGCTGCCTGACTGCATGCCTGGTCAATGGCCTCACATGCACTGATATGTGCAAGCTCCAGACCTGCACCAACCAAACAGTGCAGCAGCAGGAACCCGACCCGACCTTGAGCCGGATTCTGAGGATTCAGAGGATGAGTAAACGGTACAGCAGATACATATGTTTCTGGCGCTTCTATGTATGTCTAAAGGTTCCATATCACTCAACAAATTATTAATACAATAGTTTCAAGAATATTAGTCCTTGTTATGTTCACAAGAAGTCGCATAGAAGTATACATTCAGACTTCATTGCATATGGTAGCGACACATTTCTGTTCATTAGTATTAGTGTTTTAACTTTTGTCATTTAACCTGATGCCAGCTTATTATGTTATTGTGTGTATATTAGCAAATAAAACTGTAATTAAATGAACTTCGATTTTGAATATTTTCAGAAGGTTAACCTATAGTAATATAACTTTCACAGTTGCGGATGTCCGTAGTTGAGTGCCGTTGGGTGTGCGGCTATAAAAATTGCAATTACTAGCACTAAGCTACCACCTAGCAAGGGCTATCATATCATAATATATCCTATAGACATGGGGGAATATAAAAAACATCACTAGGCCTTGTCCTCATATGATTCTTGTATGTCGCGCCCCGGTGCAACGGGTCGAGAAAATTTCTTGCATATGGCCCTAAGAGGCGTGACCGGGTGGTTGTCAGCTGGGAAGACTGGTGAGGCGCGTTGGCAGAATAGAAGGTTGTGTGTCCTCCCCCGTTACCGTGCTGGGACCGGCTTAGCTATGAGAGGCTTGACCTGGGATGTCTGTGTGTCGCAGAGAGAGAGAGAGAGAGAGAGAGAGAGAGAGAGAGAGAGAGAGAGAGAGAGAGAGAGAGAGAGAGAGAGAGAGAGAGAGAGAGAGAGAGAGAGAGAGAGAGAGAGAGAGAGAGAGAGAGCTAGTGTGTGTGTTCTGGTCATCCCGTGTGAGTGAGAGACAAGCGCGGGTAACATTGACGTATGAGGCGGGAACAAGGTGTTATGCCACTGAATCCACTGTGCTCGGCCATCAGCGTGCGAGGGAGTGCTGTCATCAAAGGCTCTGTGACTGGTCCATCTTTTGCCGGCCCATTGTGTTGCTGTTTAGTGGTGTTTATGGCCCATATGCAAGAAATTTTGTCGACCCGTTGCATCGCGGTTCGGTAAGCAAGGACAACGCAACGAGTGGAGGTTTGAGTCAGCTGACTGCGTTCACTATGCAGTGGCCTGCACATCCCACCTCCATCCCGCTCTCCACTTATTCCATTCTATTTCTTCCCAGACCATTACAGGTGAGTTTTCAACACAACCGAGAGTAACATGCATACCTAGTGAATGCACACGTGTCATAATTAAGGTAAAATCAGGTCCAGGAGGCCTTATATAGGTGTGTGAACTTGTCAGGAAGCAGGGCGGCGGTGGAGGTCGGCCATTGTGTGGAGCCTTTGGTGGCGGGCCGGGCCGTTCAATGTACTCGCACGTATCCCTCGGGCCCATTTTGTCTACACCAACGCTTCAGACATGTGGCGAACACTAACTAAGCTATTATTTTAATGGCAGAAATGATAAATTACACTAGTAAAATGTATTAGATATATATAAAACAGTCAAAATACTGATGCTTGGACTCGCTTGTGTTGGTACGCCTGCCCAATCTCCACCGGCCGGGCATTTCTTGAAGATCCCACCGGTGGAAATACGACTGTGGGGAATCTCCACCTGCCGGGATTTGACGAGAATTCTTGCATATAGCCCTGTAGCTTTTTTATTCCTTGTTTGTACAAGGTATTCTACGATGATCCTTGCTTTTTTTACTATTCTATTTTTTCATTATCTTTTTCAACCCATTATCCGTCGAAACAATATATGAATTGCTTTTCATACCTGTTTTAGTTTGATGTTTCCTCTTTAAACATTATCTCATAACAAGAAATTATGCTTTATTCATCCTGATACATATTTTCTGCAAACAAGCATTACTCAACTTCCCTACTTTGTTTTAATGAACCTATTGTCAAGCTCACAATAGTCTTCCTTATTGTGTTCTTCCTCCTTCAGGCTGCTCCCTCACAGTCACAGGGAGGATAAAACACCTCATTATGGAGAGAACGTATTTGAACATCTGTTTTTTATTAAATTCAAGGTAACAACCAAAGAGGGAAATGATGTCCTAATTTTTTGGTCTTCGTTTGCTTACACTATTCACGTAAATATAAATCACTCAGGGGAAAGATATTTCAGGAGTGTTCTTTGATGCTGTTTCCTGCTTTTAGTGCTGCTTGTTTTTTTAGTAGCGTGTTATTATGTGTTCCAAGATTTTAGGGATAAGAGAAAATATCATAACAAAGGTTGGTGGCTTTAGAGATTACAAATGGGGATTTAAAACCATTCATTTGTTGATATTTCAGAAAAGATTCAAACTGTGAGTTAGTGTGTATGAGGCAAGATCTAAGACCCTACACGCAAGATAGGAAAGCAGGTGTTGCGGAGTGTGCTGTCCATTGGGGGAAGTGTTTGGACAGCCGCTAGGTGGCAGCACCGGCGCTCGTTGTTTTATTGTATATATATTAGTTGTTACTTCTTATTAAAAATAGGTCTCCGTGGTGTGGTGGGTAGCGCGCCCAGCTGCGGCTCCGCGGGCCCGGGTTTAATAATTTCCACCTGGTAATACTTTATTTCAGTATATAATACTATCATGTCTGATTGTGTATGTATTGTGTGAGTGTGTGCTAAAAATGCATAGAACATGAACCTTGATTGATGTCAGAGGAAGTAATTATTGGATTTAAATAGGTCTCAATCAGCAGTTAAATTATACGACAACAGATGGCGCTCGTGTTAGACATCACATATTATGCTTAGGCTAGGGCCTCAGCTATCCTATCTTGCTTGTAGGGCAATGTAGGGTTTTTGGGCAAGATACTTCAGGACCGGTTGAGGGGCACAGAACAGAAAAATAGAGGTAAGCACGTAATAAGACATTTTTGTTGGGTACTTAAATCGAAGGAAAAAGACTAAGTATGATTTAGTATAATGGTAAAGTGACTTACCGTAGATAACACTAAAGTCGCCAGGACAACGTTTTTTCGATGTACAGACGTCTGGTGGCGTTAATACCTACATTTCAACATCCATGATTTCAGGCAGGTTAGAAGGGGCTTTCTGGAGAGTCTGTGTCATTTTGTGTCTTCAGTGGCGACCTACACTAAGATCGCCAGCTAGTGTTTATGTTTATAGAGTGTCCTCCCGCCGTCGTCGTCGCCCGAAAAAAAAAACTAGAGTAGCGAAATTTAAAACCGTTTATACTTGCAGATACAAAGCATAAAACAACGCTGAAACAGGGTAGATTATTCAGTCATGATATAAACTACTGTGTATCATCTTCAGAGGCACATACAAATCAGTAGTGATGCTATAATTCGTAATATATAGCGCCTGGCCACATTAGTGCACCGTGGCGACTATAGTGTTATCTACGGTAGCTAATTCATGAAGGTTTTTCATAAGTTAGAGAAAAAGGGTTACGACTCTAAATGGAATGGCGAGCGAGTAGAGTTAATGGACGGTGTCACAGTCTATCCTGCCATCAACGCAGCCTAGTGTTTCAAACTTTATCCCTAGAGAGGAAGTGTTGCAACGTGGGCTGAACCAAAGACTACTGTATACAGTAGTCTTTGGCTGAACTCCAGAATATCCTTGATCATCTTGGGAAATGAAAAAATAACTTATCATTGCTCTGTGAACAGTGAGACCTTTTTCTGGTCGCCAATGTGGATGCCGTAAAGGGCGATCCACTGGCGATCTTGTAGCTTTCCTGACTGAATCTAATCTTGGTCATCCTCTCAAATGAATATCGATGAATCTTTTGAATAGTGTGTGTGTGTGTGTGTGTGTGTGTGTGTGTGTGTGTGTGTGTGTGTGTGTTGTGTGTGCATATACATAAACTGGGTGAGTCGCGCGTTCACCTCAGCTCCCCAATACCAGGGTATGCAGCTCAGGGCCTGTGTGTGACCACTTAAAGCCGACACTCCAACACTCCACACTTTAATGCCTTGCCAAGTGTTGTCAGATAGTCTGGTCTCAAAATCCCTAAATATTCGGGGGAAATTCCCCAAAAATCCCAATTTCATATATTTCCATACTTGTTATAAAAATGCTGAAATATATGCTACATAGCTACTCCACATGTAAATTAAAATTGCCATGTTGATTTTAATGTACAAATAATTCGTACTTTGTTTTACACAATATATTACATCACACATGAAGTAGCATAATTCACTTTGTTATTATAATCATCACAAGGATTGCAAAAAAAAAAAAAAAGGCAGTAATAGGATTCAACCTCATGAGCATTTAATAAAAAATACATTTAATACAATTTTCTACTTAAGGCTGATGGGGATGATATATTTCCTTAAATTGCTTAGAAATATGATACAGAAATAAATCCAAATATTAATGCTCTAAGCCTCTTCGGGAACTTAAATAATCCAACTAATATTCTGGACATACTGTACTAAGCCAGAAAGAAAGAATAGAATAACACATTTGCATACTAAATAATATCCTCACTCGAATCATCATTTTCATGGTATTTGTAGATATCTGAAGTCATCATGTTGACTAGTTTATCATTTACAGCAAAATTGAAACATTCCCGGCCTTTCAAATACCGCTTTGAATGCAGAAGTCCAACTAGAGTTCTCTGGTTGAGAGTTTGTTTCTTAGTTTTGTTTTTAAATTGTTTACAGATGAAAATATCCTTTCTGCTGTGGCACTAGAATGAGGAAGACGCAAAGAAACAAAATTTGAAAATTTTGAAAACATAGGGGTTTCATCACCACTCTTTATTTCTCTAACTGTCTCTCAGAAGCCTTCAACATCATTGATTTCTGAATCAGCAAGATTGGTGTTTCTTAGTACTCTCCATTCTTTGTCTAGGTGATTTATTTTGTCAGGACCTACAATTCCAGGAAATACACTAGCCAATGGACCAGTGGAGACCACATTTCTTGACTTACTTCTTTGGGATCAATGAAGCTCAAATTACTTCTTCCTTGCCGTCGGTTTAACCTCATGTTTTCTTTTAACCTTCATATTATTAATATTACTAGCCGCAAAGCCGCCCTCCGGGCGGACTTTTTGGCTAGCTCCTGCGGAGGGCTATTGGTGGTGGGCCTTCGGCCCACCACCTGTGTTTGGTGGGCCTTCGGCCCACCAAACACGGACTCTCCAGGTAGCCTCTAACTTTCCTGAAATCATGGATGTAGAAATGTATGTATTCCCCCCACCCATTCACTCACCCATTACCCATCACCCCCACCCATTCACTCACCCATTACCCATCACCCCCCACCCATTCACTCACCCATTACCCATCACCCCCAACCCATTCACTCACCCATTACCCATCACCACACACCCATTCACTCACCCATTACCCATCACCCCCCACCTATTCCCTCACCCATCACCCCCAACCCATCACCCCCCACCCATTCACTCACCCATCACCCACACCCATTACCCATCACCCCACCCATTCACTCACCCATTACCCATCACCCTACATCCTCAATCCATTACCCATCACCCTACACCCTACATACTTTCCTCAATTCTCGCAACCCACTTTTTTTTCACAATTATCGCTAATAGGCTGCTAAAAAAAAAGAAAAAAAAAGTGATCCGATCATCTCATAATTGGGCTTAAAACCTTCCCCTGGTCAACCCGGTTCCAAAAATGTGCCATTTGAGGTGATTGCGCCACGGGGGGCGGAACCTATACCAGACACACACACACACACACACACACACACACACACACACACACACACACAGACAGACAGACAGACAGACAGACACACTTTCGCTTATATTTACCATTACCCATCACCCCCCACCTATTCCCTCACCCATCACCCATCACCCCCAACCCATCACCCCCACCCATTCACTCACCCATCACCCCACACCCATTACCCATCACCCCACCCATTCACTCACCATTACCCATCACCCTACATCAAAGTTTCCTCAATTCTCGCAACCCATTTTTTTTTCACGATTATCGCTAAAGGCTGCTAAAAAAAAAAAAAAAAGTGATCGGATCATCTCAAAATTGGGCTTAAAACCTTTCCCTGGTCAACCCGGGTTTCCAAAATTTTGCCATATGAGGTGATTCCCGCCACGGGGGGGGGAAAACCTATACCAGACACCACACCCATACACACACACACACACAGACAGACAGACAGACAGACAGACACACTTTCGCTTAATTTACCAAAACCCATTACCCCCTACCTATTCCCTCCCCCATCACCCATCCCCCCCAAACCCATCACCCCCCACCCATTCACTCCCCTAAACCCACACCCATTACCCATCACCCCACCCATTCACTCACCCATTACCCATCACCCTACATCAAGGTTTCCTCAATTCTCGCAACCCACTTTTTTTTTCACAATTATCCCCTAATAGGCTGCTAAAAAAAAGAAAAAAAAGTGATCGAATCATCTCATAAGTGGGCTTATGACCTTCCCCTGGTAAAACCCTTTCCCAAAAAATGTGCCATATGAGGTGATTGCGCCACGGGGGGCGGAACCTATACCACACACACACACACACAGACAGACAGACAGACAGTCAGACAGACAGACACACTTTCGCTTATATTATTATAGATTTTAAGCGATAAAATACATATTTTTTTCAGAAGCCTCAAAAGTCCCCAAATCGAGAGTGAATGTCCCCATGTCCCCATCAGTGCCCCAAAAAATCCCCAAATATAGGGACAAATCTCCAAACCTGGCAACTCTGGCCTTGCCTTTTACTATTTTTCCACACCCTCCGCTTGGCGTTTCTGATCACAACTCTATTTCCCCATTATTTCTATATCGCCTCAGTGAGGTGCGGGAGCCTAACTGTGGTAGCCTTTACTTTCCTTCGAGTAAGAGACACATCAGTCCGTCTGCAGAGTGTTTCACAGAGTATTTCATGTGGAGGCGTACACCTGCATCCCACATCCTTATCCAGCAATTAAGCGACCAAGTTTTGATGCACCTGTGTTTGCTCATGTCTTGTCGAAACATAGAGAGGGACTCAAAGAAGCCTTATCTCCTGAACCTCACCTCACGCTCTCCATATTTTTGCCTCAAATCCTGCACTATGTATTCGAGTATTCTCTAAAGCTTCTTTCATCAACAGAACGTCAGCGTGTTTCTTCTCGCATCTATCCAAATATTGCCAATTTTTTTTCTTTGCATTCCTTATTCATTTTCTGCTTGAAGACACGTCGTTTACTTTCTACCATGAAATGCAGTTTTTTCGTCGATTGTTTTCCCAGAATATATCATTATAATGCTATGTGCCTCCCTTCCTTCAACTTGCTAACGAAATATTATTCGATCTGTAATCAAGTGATTTTTTTTATTTTTTATTTTTATTTATTTACATCTATTACATAAATATATATACATATACATATACATATGCACATACATACACATACACATACATACACATACAGCCAGTAATAAATGAGCGGGCATCAGCCCGCCGCTGTAGCCGCAGCCACAGTCAGGTCACAGGTGGGCGGGGCGTGAGGTCACTCCCGCTCCTTAGTGTTCATCGGGGGGGTGGGGCGGCACGCGCCACCTCCAGCAGCAGGGGCAGATTTTTCTGAAACTGCCGTACGAGGGCGGCCGCGCTTTCCGGGCCGACGCACTGTCTGAGCCGCTCTGTAGCGGGACAGGAAAGCAGGTAGTGGGTCAGGGGATGGGGGGTCATATGAGGACAGTGCTCACACGGCCGCTCCTCAAACCCGTCCCTCACTCATCCAGGGTTACGTAGCCAAGCCGAAGTCGGTGTAGAACGACCTCCTGGGCTGGGGAAACAGCTGCTGGCGGGGCGTAACGGCTCGTTGTTTTTCGTGGCTTGTTTGTGCCAGGCTGCCTGCCTCGATTGTCTGCACCAGCTGGCGATACTGTTGTTCTGCGGCACAGATGGCAGCGCGTCGGGCCCAGAAACCTTGGCCCCTTGGATGCTGGGTAAGACAGTAAAGGCCACCGCTGGTTTGTCTGGTGGCCTCCCGGGCCGCCTCATGGGCCCGCCTCGTTGCCACGGACGCCTATGTGGCGGGGCACCCAGTTGAACCTTATACAGGCGCCCTGCGCGGGAGGCCCTGGATGGGGCCAGGATGGCGGTGGTGAGCTGCACGTTGTCCATCGGTTGTGCGGGGCTGCCGTGGCCCTGCAGGGCAGACATGGAGTCGGTGTGAATCCCCAAAAACCTCCTCCTGTCGGCCCAGGCGTGCTGTAGGGCGCGCTCTATCGCCACCAGCTCCGTCTGCAGCGTGGAGAAATGGTCGGGTGTCCTCCAGGACAGCACCTCACCGCCCGAAACCACCGCAGCACCTGTCCGGCCTCTCTCAGGGTCAACGGAGCCGTCGGTGTATAGATAGCGACCGCGACGCTGGGGAACATTGGCGTGCGCCACCACCTGCAGGGCGACGCTGCTGGAAACATTGGCGTGCGCCACCGCCTGCAAGGCGTCCCCTGCCTCAGCTCCTCCCGCGTGCACAACGCCTTCGCGGCCGGCCCAGTGTGGCGATAATCCCCTGGGCGGCAGAGGCTGCCACGGTGGCGGAGCGACGTAGTTGACAGCGGGGCGGTCAGGTCCGTCCAGCAGCAGGTGGGTGTGGCCGGGGAGGAGGTGGATGGCGGCGTCTGCCACCCTCTGCAGCCGGGTGTTGCCCGGCGATAGGTCACCCCTGCTCCTGTGGCAAGACCCTGCACAGCCTGTCCCGCGCGACGACTCCCTTGCCTGGCAGAGGATCTTGGCCACCCGACAGGCCACGATCTGTCGAACCCTGGTGGCTAGGGGCACCAAACGTGCCTCCGCCTGCATGACGCGGGTGTTTGCCCAGCGCGGTGCCCCCAGCAGGGTCCTCAAAGCTCGTTCTGAAGGACCTCTAACTTCCTCGCGGTGATCGATAAACGAGACAAGCACGGGCGCGCTGTAGTCTACAAGGGCCGCACAGTGTGCACGTAGAAGAGGCGCAGCACGATGGACGTGGCCCCGGGTGTGTCCTCGTCATGGCCCTCATGACGTTGAGCCTGGTCTCAGCCCTCCCCCTCAGATACTTAAACCTGAGTAGTGAAGTGGAGGCCCCGGTCAAGCCACATTCCGAGGTACTGGAAGGCGTGGGTCCCAAGCCCGCCTGATGCCCTGTATCTGTAGAGGACAGACCGGGGGGGCAGCGGCCTTGAACACCATGGCCTTGGACTTCTCAGCCGATATCTTGAGACCCAGCTCTCTGCACTTGCAACTTGACCAGGTCAAGGGGTTGCTGGGTCAGAGCCAACCGGTTACCTCGGCCAGTGACGACCAGGACCAAGTCGTCGGCCCTAGCTGAAAGTTTCCGTGCCCTCCCGGAACGGCAGGCCGACCACTGCTCCATCAGGAGGTTGAAAAGGGTGGGGCTTAGGACCCCCCTGCGGCGTGCCGTTCTCCAGCTCCCTGTAGCTGGGTTTGCGCCCCCGGAACCTGACCCTGGCACGGCGGTGCCAGAGGTAATCCTCAATCCAGGCGAGGAGTCTGCCCTGCACCCCCGCCGCACCAGCGCGGCCAGGATGGCGTGGGCGTTGGCCAGCTCAAACGCCTTCTCCAGGTCAAGGAAGACGGCGACAGCAGGGGGTTGTCGATTTGGGCCAGGAGGGCATGACGCTGTTGGAGGGGGCCCACCCCTGTGGTGAAGCCGAAGATGTGTGGTGGAGGTCCCCCAGGCGCCACAGGAGCGGGTCGCACCATCCTTCCGCCGTCTTGGCCGTGCAGCTCATCAGGGAGATTGGGCGCGGCTTGGTGGGTTCCCTGGGCTTAGGGATGGGCTGGATGTCGGCCTCCTTCCACGCCGAGGGCAAGCGGCCGGCCAGCCAGGAGGAGTTGATCAGGGCCAGGAGTGCCGCCTCCCCGGCCGCCCCAGCGTGGGCCAGCATCGAGTAGGTGATTCCGTCAGCGCCCGGGCGGTGTCCCCTCCCCTTCCTGGCCCTTACCAGCTCCCGGGAAGTGAAAGGGGTGATCAGTGGCGTCGGGGCGAGCGCGAGCGGCGCCGATGACAGCCTCGCGCCACAGGTTTTAAGCTGAACCTGCAGCCGCTGGACACGGGCGGGGGGTTGGTCGCTGCTACCCCTCGAGACAAACATCTCCACCAGGCGCTCGGCCTCCTGTTTAAAGGCTGAGGGTGGGCTGGAGGGCGGGGAGGTCTCTTTCCGGAGGCAGTCCTCACCTTGCCCCACAGCTCGGCCAGCTTTGGTGTGTTGGTTAAAACCTGCGCACCATTCGAGCCATTTGGCCTCCCGAACCCGCCCCGTGACCTGCCGAGCGTGCCTCACAACCTCACGCAGCAGCTCCAGATTGTTTGGGTGTCGGCCGCCTGCTGTAAACTTCCGGTGGATGTTAACCATGTGGTTCTGTTCCCGCACCTCCTGGTTGTAGAACCACCAGTCTGGTTGTACCTGCGACCGGGGACGGGGGCCTTCCGTGGTATGGCTGCCTCCGCCGCCCTCTCAATGGCCAACGTCAGTTCGCTTGCACACTGGTCCAGATCCTCCGGCGGCTCGTAGGTGGCCCACCCCTGGGCCAGGGGGGCCTGAAACAATGCCAGTCAGCCCGCTGTATATTCCACCGCGGCGGCGGGAGCTGTGGCAGCGGCCGGGTGACCTGCAGTGTTGTGGCGACTGCATAGTGGTCGCTGGTCAAAGTGGGGTGACCTGCCAGGAGGCGTCCGGTGCCAGGTCACTGGAGATCAAGGTGAGGGCCAGCCTGCCACCCCGGACGTGGGTGGGCACCCCGGTGTTTAGGAGGGGGCAATTTCCGGCCCCCTCCTCCAGCCCCGCGGCTAGGTGGCGGCCCGCACGGTTGGTGGGGGAGACAGACTGCAGCATCGGGTGGTGGGCGTTGAAGTCCCCCACCCACGAGACGCTGCTGTGTGTGGCGAGGGAGAGCAACTCATCGGCCTCCAGTTGCCTCCTCCAGCTGCTGTATATGTTGTATACAGTCAGTGGGGGGCCTGGAAGCTCCACTGCACTGCCATCACCTCCACGCCCTCGCCACAGGGCGACGGGGTCCCAATCCGCGTGCGGGAGAGCGCTGCGTACCACTACCACACGCCTCGACGCCCATCCTCGCCCCATGATAAAGGGGGTTTCACCGTATATCCCGCTATCCTCCACTCAAAGTGCTCCGGCGTCAGCGTTTCCTGCAGGAGAAAAGAGGTCAAGGTCCTCCTCCACTATGGCCTGGAGGACCTCAGGTCTCTTGCCACGGAGCCCTTAATGTTCCATTGGAGGACCTTGAGCCTGCCAGTGGTGGGCGGCGGGGTGGGGGGAGGTCACGGGTGCCCCCACCATCACTTTCTGTTTCACTCAGCTCGTGATTCATTTATATCGGTGAACAGACCCGGGAGGGGCTGTGTAGTGGGGGTGGAAGGAAGGAGGGACGGGGTGATGAGGGACTGTCGTGAGTGAGGGAAGGGGGCGAAAGACGCAAATCCCTTTTTAATCTCGGCCCAGAGGAAGGCCACAAGTTCCCCCTCGTCCCTGGGGACGTCATCCGCCTGGCTAGAAGGGTGTGAGATCACGCCTACCTCGTCGCAGCATCCCGAGCAATCCTCCACTATACAGTCCAACAGAAGGGCGGGAGTACTTGGCCTTGGGTCAGGGGAAAGGGGGCTGGCGTGACTCCCCGGGCCGAGAAAGTGTGGGGGTGGCCGTGGCGTCGC
>JACEEZ010008866.1:0-7500 GCA_016584305.1 Chionoecetes opilio | reverse complement strand
CGCCGTCATTATGGACTGCGCTACCAAGGTATGTAAAACTTTCCAAGATCTCAATGTCCTCGCCACACGTATGAACAGACTGTACTGCTTCATCTAGTAAGTCTCCAAACACCTGGACCTTGGTCTTGAGTCAGGAGACCTCAAGTCCCAAAGGCTTTGTTTCCTCGTGCAGCGCCTCGAGAGCCATCACCAATACCTCCAGCGACTCAGCAAAGATTACTGCATCATCGGCAACAACAAGATCAGGATCAAGATGTATGCTACTACATGAAAATACATAGGGACGTAGCAACATACTATCATGGCCTAAGATTTTCCGAGGCAACGATAAGATAGGTATTCAAGGAAGGAAGAAGAAAAGTCAGCTCTTAGTGGGACCTATACAACTATATAGCCTATGCTATACACCTATATAGTCTATACCTATATAGCCACCTATACAGCAAAATGCTTTGAATATCAGTCATTTTATTTGTCATATATAATGAGTGTAGTTAACGTAGTCAGTCTGGAAGCATGTTGTATTAAGAAATACTACTACTAGAATAAAACTTATGTAACAAAAAGCAACATAACAAGTAACCAACAATGAAACAAACACAAAACCGCAAAACCATCACAACATTGATGAAGTGGAAAATGACTTCAGCGCACCAGCCACCCGTCAGCCCACGCCTTCAATCAGCGGACCAGCACGAGCACCGCCACACACCACCGCCACACCCCGCCACACACCACCGCCACACACCCCACCATACTCCACCACACACTACCATTAACCTCCCCCGAACCATGACCCTGGACGCCCTAGTAATGACCCAGAACCCTCACACAAGCCAGGAATAACTCTCAAACAATTGAGAGCAAATCCCTCCATCTCCTCGCCGGTTCGCCCGTAAATCATGTTCTCTTCCCGCTCACGGCGAATGATGTTAACTTAGTGGGGTAATTTTTTGCCGACGTGATGCAAAAACTGTTCTGGGTCATAAATGTCTTGTGAGGCCATGATATACGCGGCGGCATATACTCCCGGCCCCATGGAGGGTTAATGCCACATCCCTTGGCAATGCTTATACCGATACGGGATTGAAATGCATTGCTGAAAGAAGTATATCAAGTAGTTTTAATGGAGGCGGTGTGTGTAACGAAACTCAGTCACTTATCAATTAAAATTTAATAAAATTTACCTTGCACTCATTAAATAGAAATAGTAATAAATAGCGCGATGCTGAAGTAACTCATCTTCAGTCTTAAGTTTCACTATGAGGTGGTTGGGTGAGGATTTCAGTAAATGTAATATTATATGTTGATCTCTTTGCGCATTCCTGTTATTTTCTATTTAGTCGATTTGTCAATTGTCAATTTGAATATTCTGACTTTCAATAATATGTGTCTGAAAAGGTGTGTTGTACTTCAGCAAAGCATCATTGTCATCACCACCCTCCCGATCACCTCTACCATCACCTGCACATTTTTGTCATCATCATCATCATCATCATCATCATCATCATGAATGAATATCATCATCGTCATTGGCTTTTTTCAGTAATTTTTCCTTGTTTGAAGAAGCCTGGTGCATCCCATAAATCCATCACCTCAGCCACTATGCAGTCAGCAGTCTCTTCAAATCAAAGGAGATCATTGTTCTGCTTCATAAAGAATAACAAAGAACTCTTTCATCGTTCAGGTTAAATGAAATCTCATTATGTAATATATAATACGGCTTTTATCTGCTTTTCATAATTGTAATTTGATAACGAGAATATACAGAGAAATAGTTGTATCTATTTTTGACAATATCATAAAAGACTAAATTACATTTTGTCTTGCAGGATTGATATTTTTCCCATTGAGAAGCTGATTATACGGAACAACAATTATGCTGCCTGTGGATATATATACGTGCAACATTTTTAAACACACCTCAATATTTTAGGTCAGTCAAGCTGTTGTGGGCAAACTGTCTATCGCCTTGAAATGGTGGGGGTAATTAAGTTTCATCACAGTAAATTACGTTCTGGGCCTCAAGGGGTTAAAGTGGTGGGGGTTATTCATCACAGTATGGGCGTGGAGATGATGTCCTTAGTAAATAAATGGGTCTTTATTACGCGGCTTTATTATGGGTTGTTGTGGCGAGTCATCAGGCGAGGTGAAGCCCACGTGGGTCGCGGCTCCCCATGGGTAAGACAGAACCCTCACCACGTCTACTCAGTGAATTCTTCCGTGGGTGTCTGAGTCTGCAGATATTTTTGATGCAGATGACGAGCCGTGCTGCGTCGTCTGCTTGTCGTGAGGAGCGTTATGAGAGTTCGGGGAATTTACAGATTTTGATGGCGGATTATTTAAAAACGGCTGACTGGATACAAAAAGTGACAACATGTTGTTGATATACTCGCTTATGGCTATAATAGGATTGCATTAAATCAGGAATGATGAATTTGTCTGGACGATTACTTTAATACGTGTACTCCTGCAACATGCAAATCTGAAGTGTCCGTAAGTAGCCTTGTGATCCTGGACACCAACGCCACCCTGTGATGGCGCCGCGCACACCACTCTGTAGGGCAGGCAAACACGGCCTCACTAAAACATTCCGCATTGAAAGATAACAACGTGATTGAGAGATTAAGTCGGTTTAGTGGGTCGCGGGAGGTTGTTCTGACAGATTGTGTTTGTATAGTGACTGAATGACTCGATCTTTGTGACTCGTCCTCTCTCAGTCTGTCAGTCAGCGATTCAGGTCGAGAAGAAGGTTCACAAGAAGTTTCTGGTTTCTGGCTAAGGATGTGATTGAATTTTTTTGGATTTTGGATGCAATTTTTAGTCAGTGCCCTGGCAATCGCCCTTTTTTTCCCCAGGGGGCCAAAAATGCCACCCATTTTAAGAAACAAGCCCGTATATTTTCTTCAGTCTTTAGTTTAAACAAAGCTTGAGTATTTAAGGAGAGACAACTGAAAAGGAAAAAAAACCAGTAAAAAAAAACAGACAGCGGATAAAACGGATTGGGCAGGAAATTTGGGATGAAGGAGGAAAAGACACAAATGTTTCCCTAATGAGCCGAAGAAGATCCCCAAAAAAAGGTAGGGAGAAAAAGGGGGAGGTAGGGTTTTTGATCAAAACAGCCGGTTGACTTTTCGGGCAGTTTTTTTAAGGAAAGGGGTCACCCATTGGGAAAAGGGGGGAAGAGAAAAAAGGACTTTTTTTCAAGTTTCCATAAGAACTGTATTTTGTGTTGGGGAGGGGGACGCGGGAATGATGAAGGGGAAAACAAAAAGGGGAGGGAGGGGGGGGATGCAGACAACAGAAGGGAAGGGGTTGAACTGGCGGGAAAAGGTGGAAAAAGGGGTGAAAAAAAAATGGAAAAGGGAAAAGAGCAATTTTTGGAAGGGAGCCCATTGGTTTGGTGATCCGGTTATCGGAGGGGGGGGGGGGGGGGGGGGGGGAGAGAGAGAGAGAGGTGGGAGAGAGAGGAGAGAGAGGGGAGGAGAGAAGAGAGAGAAGGAGAAAGAGAGAAGAGGAGAGGGGAAAAGGAAAGAAGAGGAAAGGAGAGAGAGAGAGAGTAGAGAAGGGGAAAAGAGAGAGAGGGGGAGGAAAAGAGAGGGGAAAAGGGGGAAGGAGAGGAGGAGAGGAGAGGGAGGGGGGGAAGGGAGGAAGAAAGGAAGAGAGAGGAAGGAGAAGGAGAGGGGGGGAAGCCAAATTTTGAGAAAACCGCATACCAAAAATGACATGGGCAAGCAATATTGTAATCACTTAGTTTTTTGATTTACATTGCTGATTTTATCTATTAAACCCATCAAATCCTTTTCTAAACACCATACTATTACCCCAACCTTCACCACATATTCCCACATCACCTTTATCCCCCCTTGGGCCAGCATTGATTGAAACCATCACCCTTACTGTTAAATCCCCTTTAAAAAGTGATCACCTTTAACCTTTCATAGAATACCGCCCCCTGTCACCGCCATTCCCCATTATTTCCCTTTTCTTTTCCCCCGTTTTAGAAAGGGGCCCAAAGAAATAGATAGATTTTTGCATGGGGAAATTTTTCATGGTAGCTTTTTGGGTGTATAATCGGGGATATATGATTGTTAATGGGTATTAGGGGAAGTAGTAGTAGAGTATAGTAGTATATAGTAGTAGTTTTGAAAGTAGTAGTAGAGTAGAGGTTATTAGATAGTGGTATGGAGGGAGTTATTAGCAGTGAAAGGGTAATCCCTAAAGAAATGTTCAAATGAAAGGATGGGACTAAAAACAAGAGTAGTAACTAACCAAATATGAAAATTGCCCAAAAGATAAATTCATTAATACACTAAAATATACTTATTTTTGGCTCCTTTTTCCCCCGCCCGTTGCCTGTAATATTTTTCCTATCGTTTTAAATTAAAATAAAGGATGACTATAAAACATGGGTGAGTCATTTTCAACTACCTTGAAAAACGACAACCCATGATGGAAGCAAGTAGCCTCGTATGATGACGGCGAATATTTTTAACCCCTGGGCGAGAGGGGTGGCTGCGAGGGAATGGTTGTTTTGCTGGAGGCAGGGTAGGAAGATGTAACTCGTGATTAATGGATAAAAAAACCCCAAAAACATCACGTTTTTTACGGGAAAATTTTTGTTTACCCAATATGTTAGCTTTTTGCTCTTCCCCTTTATGTAATCAAAGTGTATGCAGAGGTTGGAGGAAGAAGGGGTGGAGAAATTGTTTTTAAAGGGTTTATTCGTCCCGTTAAGGCCAGAAACCTGTTTTTGCTGAAATTACCCCCTTTTGACCTTCCATGATTTTTTTTTTTTCTCTCCTCTCTCTCTCTCTCTCTCCTCTTTGTCCCTCCTTCCCCCTTCCTCCTTCTCTCTCTCTTCCTCTCTCTTTTCCCCTTCTCTCTTCTCTCTCTCTCTCTCTCTTTCCCTTCCCCCTCTTTCTCTTTCTCTCTCTCCCCCCTTCTCTCCTTCCTCTCTCTCTCTCTCTCCTTCTCTCCCTCCCCTCTCCTCTCCCTCTTTCCCCTCCTCCCCCCCTCTCCTCTCCCCCCCCTCTCCCCCTCTCCCCCCGGTCGCTCTCGCTCTCGCTCTGGGTCCTCATGCTTCGCTCTCGCTCTCGCTCTGCTCTCGCTCTCGCCTCGCTCTCGCTCCCCCCTCCTCTCTCTCTCTCTCCCTCTCTTCTCTCTTTCCTTTCTTCTCTCTTCTCTCCCCCTTTCTCTCTCTCCTCTTTCCTCTCCTCTTCCCCTCCCCTCCCTCTCTTCTTCTCTCTCTCTTTAATAAACAGGACTTAATTTAACGCCCAAAACATACTTTTTTCTACTACTCTAAACTCCTACTTTACGTGTGGCAACAACAAGTAGGTTGGACCCAAAAGGAACTCCGCGGCTAGCATGGGGTCCTCCTCCTCGCTCTTAATCGCAAACTAGTTCCTTTTTTTTTTTATTTCCTTTTTTTGTTTCATTTTTATTTTTTTTTTTTTTCGTTTTTTTATTTTTTTCATTTTTTTTGAAAGTTTTAAGTGGAAAAAAAAAAATAACTTAATACAAATCTGCTTGCAGACAAAAGAAAAATTTATATGTTCATCGTACGGTAAAGAAGCAATTTTTACTCGAAATTATTTTAGTAAATTCATTTTTTTTTTTTTTTTTTTATAGCACCTGTAGGCAATATTCGTCCAGGGCTCGGGTGGTGGCCTTGGGGTATACTTGAGGGCCATGATGTTTTTTTGGGGCCCCCCCCGTGGGGGGCGCGACGGTTTTTTAGTATAGACACACAAGTGCTTATGATTAGAGGCACATACCGTCCCCCTGGTCCCCCGAAGCACTCGCCCTCGAAGTAATTAAAAGGGGGAGCAGTGGGGGGATTGTGGCCCTTTTGACGATGGCAGAAAGATCTTTTTGGCCCCGGCGGAACTCGAACCCGGAAAACTGAACCGCCACTTTAGGCGCTGACCACTCGCCCCTCAATCAGTCTTGGGACATCGTGGGGGCGCGTCACCTCCCACCCTACGACGCCACTCCCGGGGTCACCACGCGCGAGTCCCCATGCAGGGCTCCTTTCCCCACCCAAAAACCCCTCGACAAGATATATCAACTTGCCCCAGACCAGCCTTGTGGGCGCCCCCCCCCCCCCCCTCCCCAAGACGGGTTGTCTCTTACAGATCAAAAAACCCATGGGAAGGGTCGGGTTTAGGGTACGTGCCACTTTCCCCCATAGCCAAGTTGGCGCTGACGACTATGTAGGTAATGGCCTCGTTCAGTCTCCCCGGTCAATCCTGATTTGACACGTAACATCTCAGCGTACCCCAGGGAGAGAGTGCTGTGAATGTGGGGGGTGATCCAGCTTCTTTCCTGTGAATACAGGGGTGAGGAAGGGTGCGTCCTTGCCCCCAATCACTTTCAAAAGTTGTATGGGCGGGTATTGGGCAAGGTTTTTAGATAAAGTGATTGTGGAGCTCCGTCGGAACACCCAAAATCACTGATTTGTTTTTTGCCGATGATACAGTAATCTTTGCTGAGTCGCGGGGTTGGTGATGGCTCCGAGCCTGCACGAGGAGGCAAACCTTGGGACTTGGGGTCTCCTGGCTCAAGACCAAGGCCCGGGTTTTTGGAGACTACTAATGAACATTACATCGTTCGGGGTGGCGGGGACATTGAGATCTTGGAATTTTTACATCCCTTGGGTACGCAGTCCATAATGACGGGGGGTCACGTCAAAAAGTTTACGGGGGATTGGCATAGCCCACGGTGTTATTGGGCTCGCTACGGGGGGTATTTGGCGTTGCGTACTGTGGGGGAGAGGGGGCAAAGATCCGGGTTTTTCAAATCGCTTGTGATCCTGTCTTACTCTTTTGTAGACATGGACACTAAATCGTGACTTGAAGAGAAAAAGAATCCTGCCTTGGTAAAAATGTCTTGCAAATCCATGGGGTATCGCGGGGTATTTCGGTCAAATCAGGGCTGCACCTTTAGACTGAATCGAGGCCCATTCCTGCATATTCCCCGGCACGCCAAATTTGGCTATATGGGCATGTGGCCTTACCCTGAAAAAGATCTTCCCATCGGGTTGTATCTGTTTAAAAGACAATCCGCGTGGAGGGGGCCAAGGGGGCGCCCACAAGGGGTCGTGGCTGGGGCAAATTGGTTTCTTTTTCGGACTGCTTGGTATGGGAAAGGGGCCTGCATGGGGAAAATCGCACCCTGGTGACCCCCCCAGTGGCTCGTAGGGTGGGGGAGGCGACGCGCCCCCCGGCGTATGCCCCCAAAGGGTTTATTGATTGATACCCCATGATTTGCGAAACACTTATTTCCAAAGGCATCGATTTTGTCTCTTCAATCGCTATTTACTTGCCACTGCGTCCAAAAAATATTGAATTTTAAAAATAATGATAGTGGTGCTTTCAGTTTTAAATGCTTTTTTATATTTTTTCCCCGGTTGGGAAAAAATTGCGCCGGGACGGGGGTCTCAGGGGGAATCAATTTTCCAGCCCTTCAGAACAAAACCCCAAAAGGAAACCCTGG
>JACEEZ010008864.1:0-11838 GCA_016584305.1 Chionoecetes opilio | reverse complement strand
CCATTGTTTACAGGACAGCATGTAGCTCTAGCTTTGTCCGGACCGGGTTTCCGTCGAACCAAAAAGCATTTGGTTGGACCTGTTCGTCGAACACTGACAACACATCTAGCACACGGTTGGGCCAACCGCTTCACCAACAATAACAAACAAAGATGAAGCGATGACAGCGAGAGGCGCGGAGATTTGTTGTTAATGTTTTAACTTTAGGGGCATATATATACGTTGCTACTGGTGATGAAAAGGGAGGAGGTGATTGTTAGAAGAGAACTGCAGCGACAGATGAAGACGCGTTCATGTGGGCTAAATGAGTTATAGTGGACGAGAACTGCGCGCCGGTTAGGTTAAGTTTCGGTTAGGTTAATATTCCCGTCAGGGGGTCGAAGGGGACGGAGCCCCTCCCGTTAGAAGGTTAGGTTCGGTTAAGTTAGGGTAATAATTTCATCCCAGCAGGGCGTGGCAGAGCCCAAAATCGAGTGGCGGGCGGGCGGCCGCCGACCACTGCTACCTGTAGCCACCGAAACCTGTGGCGGGCGGCCCGCCCGCCCGCCCAATTGCCCAATGGCCCAAAACCACACGCCCAATTGTGTAAGCAATTTCGGTCCTAGTGTGAAATAATACCATATGTAGTCAGTGTCTCAGAAAAGGACCGCGCAGTCCTCGTCCATTTTACTGGATCTTGATATTACAGGTGGCCCCGTAGTGTAGTGGTTAGCACGCTCGGCTCACAACCAAGAAGTCCCGGGTTCGATCCCCGGGCGGAGCGAAGACAGATGGGTGGTCTTTCTTAAAACCCGAGCCCCTGTCCACCCAGCAGTGAATGGGTACCGGGTGTTAGCCGAGGGTTTGTGACCCCCCTCCCGGGGTGGTGGCTTCGGCCAACACTAATCCGAGCGGTAGCTCACTACGGCTCTGAGGAAGTATCCTCTAAACCAGTGGTTCCCAACCTTTTTTGTTTCATTACCCGTTTACTAACTTCTTCAAGTTCGTGTTACCCACATCATCAAGTGGTCGATGGATAACACAATGCGTCCATATTACTTATGGACACTTCTTCTGGTACTTCTTCTTCTGTGTTTACAAGTCTTGCCCCCAACAATACCCGGATGTTGGGATGTCATGTGAATACTATCTATTAAGAGTATTACTCTAAAACTGTTAATACCTGCAAATTTTTGAATAAAATACTTTTAATGAGCTTTCAACAGAGACTGCTGTAAAGAAACGGTGGTACACAATTGAAAGTGATCACACGACTGATGAGTCAGTCGTGGCCGCCAGCCACCGCTACCCACGTCTGGCTTCTCAGGCAAAGTTGCCAACTCACATATTTTGAGTTGCCAACTCACATCTTTTTCAATTTCTAAATTATAAGATATCAAGTATAATTATATAGTAGCCTAATCAATAAAATTTTTGGGGGGGAAAACGCCGGGGGCGGGTCGCCCTCGCCAACCCCTCCCGAACGCCCCCCCCGGGGGTTTCCCCACGCGCGAGTCCCCTTTGCGGGCCCCCTTTCCCCATACCAGGCGCTCGCGAAAAGGAAACATCAACTTCCCCCCCGGCCACGGCCTGTGGGCCCCCTTTTGGCCTCCCCCACCCCGGGAAATTGTCTTTTTACAGATAAAACCCTGGGAAGGATCGGGTTTGGGGTTACCTGCCACATCCCATATTAGCCCCATGAGCCAGACCCAATTTTTGGGGATATCGGTCCCCCAACCCGGGGTGACAAATTCTTTTAAAGGGGGTTTTTAAAATTTTGGATACATGCCCTTGGGTTTATTTTTTTTGGATGGGGGATACCCCTTGGGCACACTTGGTAGTTTTAATGGGTCTTTATCACTTCTTGAATAGCCCAACCCCCCCACCGAAAATTTCAAAAATTTTAAAAATGTCTTTTTGGGGACAGGAATCCCCAAAATGCCCCACAAAAATTTGGAATATTAGTAATTTCACTTTTTAATAAAAACCCTGAAAATACACAATAAGCATCCCCATGGGTTTTGGTATTTTACTATTATGGCCAATTAATCCTCCTCAAATATCTACGTCAACTCGGAATCGGGGACTGTTTGCTCCCGGGCTCTTCTTCAAAAACCCTTGGGTTCGGGGAAGCCCTTAACCTGCACAGGCCCCCGAACCACTTCGGGCCCCCATTGCTAAAGGAAAGGGGAATTTGGGAATTTCGCATGACCGCACAACTTGCAGGCATTAGCTGCATAACAGCATCTGGGGGCGGGTGGGGCCTCGATCCAAAACAGCAAGCTTGCCGTCCTCATCTTCTCCACCCCCAGTCTTTTGGGGTTTCGAAAACAAAGGGCGGCTCGGGCAAAATTCTCCTCCAGATCGCACCTTTGGTTTTATTTTTGCACGAAATCATGCAGGGGAAGAGGCGGGCCCCACAAGGGGGGGAGTTGACTTGACTCCACCTCTCCACTTTCGCCAGAACGTTTCTACCAAAGGGCTTGTTCACCTCAGTTTTTGTGGGTAAGGGCATTTTACTTTGTGGCGGGGTGATTTCCTGTAGCTTCTAAAAGATTTTCAGGAAAACACTTCCCATGAGCCCCCAAAATTTCCCGGGGAAAACATGGGGGGTATGCCCTTGCCCTCTTACCTGCTTGGGGGTCGTCATTTTTCCCCCCGGCCGGGAAATGCACTGACGGTATCACACCCTTTGAAAAGGGCCCTGCATACCAATAAAGGAATCACACACGCTCCCTTCCCAGGGTAGGGTTTAAAGTGTGGGTTTCCAGGAACCCTTGCCCGGGTTTTTTCGTCCCGCACTTTTTGGAACAGGGTGGGAGGGGATCTTGTGGCACTCCCCAGAAAAGGGGACCATGACGTCTGTATCCTCTGCGGGTGATGATGACGACTTGTACCCAGATTTGCTGCAGAAGTGCAGGAGAAGGAGCGGGGTGTCTCTTCTTCTTGACTTGACTTAAGCTCAGGACCCTCTTCCCAATGCCCTTTTTTGGTGATCTTGAAGCAGAGTGCTCACATGTGAAATACAGTTTCCTTCCCCTCGAGCTTCTCCCTGTGCTGGGGGGTTTTTTCCTTCTTCTACCAGGAATTGTGCGACTTGCCTTGTTGGGGGAACTACCGAGTAACTTTCTCCACGGGCTGGATGTTGTGCCCCGGGTTTTGAATTTTTTTTTGAAATGGACCCCTGGCCTGCACTTCTGTTGGTTTCGTTTGCACTTTGATGGATGTCCCTTGTAGACGTCAAACACAACATCAATGCGCCTGCTCTTAGCCCCCTCATGGAAAAACGTGACTCAGTGCTGGGGCCTGCAAGTTTTTAAAAAGTTTTTTGTCGTTTCCCTTCAGTTTGGGGCCCCGGGCCCCCTTTCCCATAAATTTAAATGGTAGAAAGGGGGCTCGGGGATCACCTCGAAAGGAAAAAACCAATCCTCTCCAACCCCCTTGGGCTAGGGCGGGCCTTTTGTTGGTTTTTTGCGGAGAGACCCATCAGGGGGGGGGTGGCAAGTGCCCATGGAAAAGGGCCCCCAGGGGATGAGCCAAGAATAAACTCTTTTTTGAAGTTTTCTGTTCTCAGCAAAAAGGGATCATCGGGCCCAAAATGGGTTCCCTGTCACCCTTTCCCAAAATAGCCCCCTTTGGGCAGGGCCCTTGTGACGGGGGGGCTTCATTCTAAATTTTTAGTGAACTTCTAGTTTGGGTTCTTCGTCATGGTGTCATGAAACTGTATAGTTGGCGTATGGGGTTCTCCAGGCGCTCTTCCTTAAAGGGCTTGTTTATGCATCCTCTCCTATTCTTTTTAGGCCCCTAAAAAGGGTCTTTGGAAATTTTCGGGTTTGGTGCTGTAGTCGCAGTTGACAAACTGACAAGATCTCCTTGCTCTGCTTTTGAAGGGGGTTCAACCACCTGGCCCTCCATCAGTTGAACTAAAAAATTGGACAGGGGGCCCTTTCATCCCCTTCTAATCCTGGGCATCTGAAAGGCTGGGGGGTAAATTTCAGTATACTTTTGGCCTACCCCCCGGGCCCCTTTGAGCCCCTCAAGTATCTGCTGCGATACCGAAGGGGTCGGTAGTCCTGGCGACAGCCCCCAAAATTTTTTGGGGCTGAACCTTTTTGGGTGCCCCCTGGTTTGGGGTTTTTTTTTGGTTAAATCGTCTCTTGGGATGGTTTGGTCCACAGGAATCCGCCCAAAAGGGTTTCTTCCCCCCCGGGATCTGGACCGAAAAGCCACCTTGCATAAATTTGTTCATGGACCTCTGGGGGTTCAAGGGCAGTGAGACACCCGGCATGTAGTAGGTGGGAAAATCGGGTTTAGTTCCCCTTTTCATAGGAAAAAACACCACGGTATCATCTGTGGGATTGCCCTAGGTGAAAAATCCATTGCCTTTCTCTGGAGGCCAAACCCAGGCCCACATGACAAAAACCAGGGTCCGGGTTTATGCCCTCCAGAATTTTGAGAGGTGTTTTCCCTCTTTTAGGGTTAAAGAAAAATTGGAAGACTTCGGGATATGTTGCATGATTCACTCTCCATCAGCCTTAAAAATTTTCCCTGGGGACACTTTGTTTGTGGAAGCTGTTGATGTTCTTCAGTTTTTTCCATCCGATGGGTTTTGCCCCTTGAAGGGTTTTCTTTAGCCATGGAAAAAACCCTTTTCCCATGCAAGCCTCATCAGTGTTTTCATACCCAGCTTGTCCCAAGTCCCCACGGCTCTTTTTTGTACCCCGGCCGTCCATCCCCCCGGGGGACCTGATCCTTCTGCGAGGGACCCCCGGGATTCCACAAAACAGATTCAAGACCTGCATCCTGAAACCTTTTCCCCAATGGTGGAGGGGAAAATTTGGCAGATTGTGGGGAAGAAGGGCCCCTTCCTGATGATAAGTTCTTGAATTTTCTCTTGTTTCCGAGAACCTGGGCAGTTTTGGGCAAGGGGCCCTTGATCAAACACGCACACAATCTTTTTAAGCTGTAAGGCCCTGCAGATGGCATGCGTTTGCTCCAAACTTCTTTAAACGGTGGAACTTTTTCCTGTTGGGGGAAAGGTTTGAAGGGGGGAAGGTACTTCCCAGTGCCCCCGGACCCTCCCAATTGTCTCTGCGGATTTTGATGTTGAACCCAGTCCAACTGCTGGGGGACTGGTTCTCATGGGGACTTTCGAGAAAGAACCCAGATATGGTTTTTTTGGGTTCTTTAAATTCCTGGCCCTTTTGGTAGTGTCAAACATACCCCATCTCAACCCTGGGTGGCCCTGCCCCGCCCCAACATTTTATTTTGGGGCAGAATTGATGGGGGTCAGAGTGATGCTTTTTAATTTTGGGACTTGGTAATCCCCCGGCCCGGACCTTCTCTGGCACAGACCCGAAAACCTTTGGAACTGGAAAAGAAATGCCATTGCCCTCTTTGAGAAGTACCTGCTCCACTTAGTGTCTCTTAAAAGTGGGTCGATGTTATCCCAGGCCCCGGGTTGTGAACCACCAGGGTAGATGTTTGTGGCAGTGGGAAAGTCTCCTTTTTAAAATTCCAGCTTCTGGGGTACAAAGGGCGTATCGATCTCCTCAAACATTGATTTGGACACAAAAATTTGGGCCCAAAACCCCATTAAGTTTTGGATCAGTTCTGTGTTTTTCCCGTCAAAACTTTACAGATTGGGGCAGCAGTACGGGGGTTGGGTTTGGGTTTTTTCTTGCCAAAAGGTAACGCAAAAAACCCAAACACTGCCGAAGGGGTTTTTGGCAAACGTTGAGCTTTTTTTCAGAGGGGGTTTTTACACTCACACTCTCCTTCCCCAGGGGGTGCAGGGTTTAAATGGGCTGCTGCAGGGAATAACCCTTTTTTTCTGTAAAACGGGAGGGGCCCTGGCTGACTCACATCCCTTTCTTATTGATTCATTCCTCAGCTGCATTCCTGCTTTGGTTAAGGGTATCTTTGAGTTAAACGCCCCCTTGCTTCTTGCGATCTTTTTTTCATTTTGTGTTCTTGTCGGGGAAGGGGTCCATTGAGAGGGGTGCGTGGGTAGGGTTAGAAGCTTTCCTTTCTCATCTGGGCCCAAAAAGGGATGATTCCCCAAACTCGGTTTTTAATCTTTCGGCGAACAAAGCTTCTTTGTCGCTGGTTTCAGTTGGATAATAAAACGGGACATCCCTGGGATCTCTCAAACCCAAAATGGTTTAGGTTTTTCATAGGAATAAACCCCTGGGTTGGGGAAAAATTCAGTCCCTTTTAAACAAGAAGAGTTCCTCGAGGGCTTTTATCTCAAACCTTTCGTAGCGTTCCCTCGTTTCTTTCCCGATTTTCACCTGCCCCCCAGACCTGGCGGCCCCTGGGGAATCATCTTTGGGAAGAGTTTGTAGCACGACTTGGGGGTATGACCCTCTGCAGCAAAAAAGGTTTTTCCGCTAAGGAAAAACCCAAAAATTTTTGGTTAGTTTTCCCTTTTGTCTGCTCTGCGGATCTTTTTATTTCTCGTAGCTCAACAAAAATGGGTGATTTGGGTCCCTTGGGCTTTGCTCTTTCATGTACTTGCTTGACCCTTTCCCCAGAAGAGACATACTTTGGCATACACCCTTTCTAGTACTAGGGGGACCCTTGATGCCCTCCTCCGGGGGGCGGGCCTTGGAAATTTTATCTTGGGCACCCCCCTTGGGAAGGGTAAATCCAGTGACTTCTTCATTGTAAAGAGGGGCTACGAATTTACGGTGATAATGTATGTGTGGGTATTCCTCCTTCTTCAAGGCCCTTGGCTGTTCCAGACTTGGGTCATGCTGCCCCGATTCTGCAGCCCTGAGCAATGTGTTCCCGGATCCAAATCCTTTTGGTGACACAGAGCATCGCTGTATCATCAGAGCAGTGGATGGGAAAACACCGTTTCTCTCTTCCTCGCTGATGGGGGTTTTTTTCACATGCCGTCAGAAAAGTCAAACAAAACCCCCCTCAAAAAAAATATTCCCCCTTAAAAAATTACATGAACAAAAAAACAAACACATTTACTGGAAAAACCCTTTTTTACATTTTTTTGCTCCTTCCAAAAAAAAAAAAACAAAAAAATCCCCAAAAAAATCACAAAAAAACACCAAATATGAAATAAAAACCCCTTAAAATTTTGGGGAAACTTTAAAAATACATCTTAATAACTTTGAGAATATCAAATTAGCTTAAAAAGAGCTGTTAGAATATTTTTTTCAAATTTTTCCCCTTTTTTAGGGATTTATTCCCGATTTATGGAAAAAACCCCAAAAAAAAATTTTTTTTTGGGGAATCCCAAAATTGAGGAAATTTTAAAAAAACCCAGGAAAAAACTCCGGGGAAGAATCAAATTTTACATTTGGTGTCCAAAGTTTTTGCAACGATCGTTGGGTTTATTTTAAAGAAAATGAGGAAAACCCCCGACGTCACGTTGGGAAAAACTTTTTTTAAAGGGGAGACCCCCATTGCAAACAAAAAAAAGACTAAGCTACCATTTCGGGAAGGCTATCATATCTTAATGGGATTTTCATTTACTCTATAAAATTTTAGTACCCTTTTGGTTTAGCACCCCAGGTGGTTTCCGGGGGTACGGCCTGGGTCATGGACTATATAGCCGAATTTTGGGGCTGACGGACTTTTCAGGTAGTAGGCCTTTGATTCAGTTTTACGGGGGCAATCGCCCGATTTTTAAAAGTAATACCCAGCGATACCCCATGATTTCCCAAACACTTATTTCCAAAGGGATCTATTGTCTCTTTAAGTCGCCCATTTAGTGTCCATGTTTTCACAAACCCTAGAGTAAAACAGGGATTTACAAGCGCTTAAGGGTCCGGATCTTTTTTCCTTTCCCGGGACCCGGTACCGGGCAACGCCAAAAATTCCGGGTGAGCGGAGTCCATAACACCCTTTTGGGGTTGCCAAAAACCCCCGTGAGACTTCTTTTACGTGATCCCCCGTCAGTATGGACTGCCCCTCCCAAGGTATTGGGAAAAATTTCCAAGATCTCAATGTTTCCCCGCCGACGCAAAGAACAGACTGTATGTTTTTTATATAGTAAACCCCCCAAACACTTTGGCTTTGGCTTTAAACCCGAAGACCCCAATCCAAAAAAGGGTTTTGCCTCCCCTTTCAAGGGGCCTCTTTAGCCTCACCAGGGGAATTTTCCCGGAATCAGCAAAAATTTTCTGCATCATCGGCAAAAAACCTAAAATCAGTGATCTTGGTGTTCCCCAGCGATGCTCCACAACCCTTTGGGTCTACAAACCCCCTTTCCCAATTTCCCCCGTCCCTACCCAAAAGTTGAAAAGTGATGGGGCAAGGACGCCCCCTTTCTCCCAAAAACCCGTATTAAAAAGGAAAAAAAAAGCTGGATACACCCCCACCCACAATTCACAGCACTCTCCCCCGCCCCCCGAGTACAGACCAAAAGTCCCTTTCAGGGGAAACAAAGCGAAGGGCGCAGAAGAAACCCAGCGGACTCACGAAAGCAGGTCAAACGCCCCTTTTTGAGAAACAAACCCTAGGCTGCAAGCATATTCCCCGGGCGAAAAATTTACGTCGGGCGTTCCACCCCGGACCCCGAAGCGCAGGGTTTCGGTTTCCCTTTTTAACTTTCCAGAAAGTGAACCCAACCCCTGGATCCCCCCTTTATGTTCCCAAAACAATGAAATGCGGAAAAAGTGTCCCCCAAAAGAGGGGAAAGGACCCTTTCCTGGCACGCTTTAAAACATTTTAAAAAACCCCGCCCCGGGAATTGTTTTTCAGCCCTGACGGTTCCCCCTTTTCCCCTTTTCCCGATAGGGCGACCCGCCCCCCTTTTCCAGTCTGGAGGAATGGTCCCCCATTTCCCAGGGTAAAGCCCATTATTCGGGAGAGTAAATATGAGAATTTTTCATCATAAAATTTCCCCAGCTATTTTCTTGTCCGTAGTTAATTTTTTTCTTTGTTTCACGGGGGGACTCATCGCCTCTTCCTAAACCCCCCATTTTGGGTTTTTCTTTTTTTCCTTTTTTCCCCCATTTTCTTTCTTCCTTTTTTTCCCTTCCTTTCCCCCCCCCACAACCCCTTGCGAGGCAAGTTCCCTGTGTTAAATTTTTCGCGATCAGTGATAACTAAAAGATTTTAGATCTTGTTATCTTTTCCCCAAACTATCTGGTCAGACCAATTTCACTTTCCCGATTCTTAATGGGCCCTTTTTAAATAATCCCATCGTTTATCGGTTATTTGGGCAATATGGACGTGGTTAGTAAAGATCACGCCCAAAATTTAAAAAAAAACCAAATTTCTAAGGGTTCCCAATTTTCATACCTACCCCTCTTAAAAAACCCTTCGGACATTTGACGTGACAACCAAAACACACCCCCTTTTGGGGATTAAAATTTAAACATAAATTAAAATTTTCTATATCAAAGTAAAAAATCTATATTATAGGCAAACCTTGGGCTTAGGGACGCGAGTTTTTATTATTTTAAAAAAATTATTTCGGGAATTTTAAAACTACCATTTTTAGGGCCCCGTCTAGAATTTTTTCAAAAAAATTCCCCCTTTATTCAGGCGGCCAAACCCCGGGGGACGCTCATTTTCCATCCGTCCTTCCCCCAAAGGGAAAAATGTAACAAATTCCCTCCTGTTTCCCCCCCCCCCCTTTCCCTTTTTTATCATTATTTTTAAACTTTTTTATTTTTTTTTTTAAATATGGGTTTTTTGGGTTTGTGTACGCTAACGTAAAGGAGGTCCCCCCCATCCTTTTTTTTTTTTAAAGTATTATTAACGAGTCTCCATCCGTCCTTCCCCAGGGAGAGGCTTCAACGGGGGGCGTCCCACGCCTTCCTCTCAAGAAACACATGGTCATTGTGAATCCACAACCCAAACCCCTTTAAACTCACATTCTCCTTCCTATATATTATATTCAATGTAATACCTATAGTGCTCAGTCGATGGGTATATAGGTGGTAATTCAAAGAATAATTCTGTAAGGGGTTTATGCTCTAAAGTAGCTGCCGATCCAGATTAGAGTTTATGTATGTGTCTAAGGTCTCAAAAAAGCAGTAAAGTTTCATGGCGAATAAATAGGATGATGTTCAAAAATAATTCTTGTGTTTATTATAAAATCCCAGGTGATATTTTGTGTTAGGACAGTAATTCCCCACACTTCCAAAAAGAGTTCAGCCTTACCGGTTTTAATTCCACGTACCAACCACGACTACCAAGATCAATCTAATATTTAATTAATCAAACGTGCCCAGGGAGTAACCAGTGAGTTACTCGCCGGGGTGGGGCAGCGCGTTCCCTTAACCTAAACCTTATCTTTCCCCTTAAATACATCCCCCTTTTCTTTACTCCCGCAGGAGACGTGGTCACACTATAATCACATAGTGAAGTCATAAGACTAAGTTAAATCCTCCGTCAAGTTGTAATCTTTTATCAAATCATCCCCAAGTAATATCATTCAAGTAACGTTGACCTTAAATAAATCCCCACCATTCCCCCCAAATTCCGTCAACACACAGGTACCTGATTGGTTTCGTCAATGGAGGATCTGCATCCACTGCCCTCACCCAGTGGTGTGTGAAGCTGCTTCAATTGGAGGGTTCACCTCCAACCATAGTAGCCTAAAATATGATAAAATTTCAGATAGCCTAATATAAATTCTAAAGTCTTAACTTTCTCTAGTTTACATTTGGTTTTGTCCAATGATATAGAAGGGTTTATTCTCACCCTTTCCATTACCCATAAAAAAGGAAGGCTTCCTTTGATCCATAGATCCATAGATCCATGATCCATAGGAATGCCCCACACAAAATATCCAAATGACCCACTAGTGGGTCATTACCCATAGGTGGAACCCTGCTCTAAACAAACAAACAAACACCACATTCTCTCCAACTCTTTCCTGTCTCAATCATCCGTCCCCTTGTCTCCCCAGTCACCACACAGTCCCAGCAGCAAAAACAGCCATTCTCTTCTGTCCTTTCAACCACCTCATTCATTTTCACATCCCATTTCAGTCAAAACCACACGCATCATTTCCATTCTCTCCCGTTATACTTTTCAGATCTATATTCTAAATAGTAATCATTCTGCCGCAAATTTTAAACACATCAAACAGCTTCATATTCTGAAAATCTATCACATATATAAGTTTGACCGATCTGTATTAATTTTACGTAACGTATAATGATGGTGTTCATTTCAATGCTTAATAATTGCTAACAAATATTTATAACTTTCAGAAAAAGTAAAGATATTTGACCCCAGAGTATGTTCGACGTATGTGCAACATTTTGTATAATTTCACAAAACCATTTCATCGAACATGTTCGGCGAAATGACCCCAAGTTGACCAAACAGTCCAACCAAAGGCAAGTTCGACGAAACAGGTCCGACGAAACGCACCGTGTGATAGCCGCTTTATGTTCTTATGTTCATAGAGGGGGCATCTTACCTACCCTTCCCCTAGCCCCTTCACGCCCAGATCTACTTGGCTATTAAAAATGTCTGTTGTTAGCCATAAAATTACAAAAAGTATTAATATAGCAAATGGTTAGTGGACAAGGATACTAAACAGGTCATATCTATAGAATATTGCTTAAATTCACTAAAAATTGTCTAATGGTACCAAATTACAATGCAAATTACGTTCTGGGTCTCAAAGGGTTAATAGTTTTTTTTTTTATAGGGTACCCAGCAACACAGTACGTATTTTTTTCGCAGTATAAAGGTAGCGGTTTGGAACTTACGTAGCAAAAATACGAATGGGACGAATTGTGTGGCGCCAGGTGCCTAATATATTTCACATGTAACGGAAACCTTATACAAAATTTAGCGAACATTGCACGTAACTAAATTTACACTTTTGATCACGTACTCACCCTTCTCACATCTTTGCTAATCCAAGGG
>JACEEZ010008863.1:142500-145508 GCA_016584305.1 Chionoecetes opilio | reverse complement strand
GGCATTGCTCGGGGCCTGTGGGGTGCGGGAGGTGCCCCTTTCCCGGGGCAGGATATTATAGTGACGCCTGTGATTAGAGGCTCATGCCGCCCCCTGTGTTCCTCCGAGCATCGCAATCGAAGGTTAGAGTTGATGGCAGGGCATGTGGGTGTTCTTAGGCACCCCGACGGTGCGAAAGGTTTGGGTTTTTTCGGGGATCGAACTCGGGTCACCCGAGAACGCTAGTCGGAGACGTTTAACACTCGCTACCGCCTCCCATTAGTGGGGATATATATACACTGAATATGAACTCAGTGTCTAGAGCTGTGTATGTATAAGGCACGGAAGCAATGATGGCTATGCACATAATTTATACATATTTCTAATTATGATTATTAGACTACTATCATATTATGATGGGATTATTGAAATATTCTTATTATCATCTTTAGTCATCATTATCATCATTATCACTATATTATCTATAAATATATTATGATTATACCACAATATCATTATTTACCAATCATTACTTTCATTATTGTTTATAGTAAATAATCATGTTTACACACAACATATGTGCTCAAGGAACTACACACAGCGTGACGTGAATATATATTTCTCTCGTAAAGTTATTATGGTCTCCTTGT
Source organism: Chionoecetes opilio (assembly GCA_016584305.1). Lineage (NCBI taxonomy): Eukaryota > Metazoa > Arthropoda > Malacostraca > Decapoda > Majidae > Chionoecetes > Chionoecetes opilio. The sequence goes on along the minus strand of JACEEZ010008863.1, from coordinate 144,879 downwards.
TGAGACCATTCCCATCATGACTGGTCTCCTTGTTGACACCATTCCCATCATGACTGGTCTCCTTGTTGACACCATTCCCCATCATGACTGGTCCCCTTTTTGACACCATTCCATCATGACTGGTTCCTTTTTGACACCTTTCCCCATCATGACTGGTCTCCTTGTGAGACCATTCCCATCATGACTGGTCTCCTTGTTGACACCATTCCCATCATGACGGAATTATCAACAGTGGCAGACAGACACGTTAAAACACGTCACAAATACATCGAATCCCGTATTGCCATGATATAATATTGTGCCGCTGCTTCTAGAGATGAAATCATGATACAAACATGAACCCCCCGCAGCAAACCTTGAATACTGCAAAAATTAAAGTTGGGTTTTCCATAAATTTCTGTTTCATTTCAATTTTATTCAAAACGTAAAAACCACCCAAAATGCTGAATGGCTGCACTATTTTTTTTTCCCTTTTTTCTTTATACTGACGTTCACAGAAACTTTGGTTCAGGAAAAATTCAGCCAATTAATATAGCATGGTTGCAGCTTTCATACAGCGGCGGGGTCACCCTCGCCTAAAGGGAGACTGTGACGCGTGACAGTCCCGCAGCATTTTCCCCCAACTCTACACTTGGCTGTAGCCCCAAAAAAACTGACCATAGGAGTTTCCGAAAATACCGTCATGTGATTCTCACACAAAGTTACTATGTGCATCGACGAATTATAACCAAACCCTATCCGTATCCTAACCTGAGGTGTTCAAGAGTAAACGCGACATACTGTTTCGAAAAACGGGAATATGCGCCCCCGGGAGCGCGACCAAGGCAAGGCCACACGCTGAATCCCACGCAGGTACTCGATGCGTTTTTTACAGGAGGGACACCGGAATTAGAAGTGCCTTGTGCAGCAAATCAGTGTGGAAAAGGGATCAAGTTTCATGGTTTGTTATATTCACCAAACAAGACAAGAACACATCCATAGCTACAGTTATTTCATGCAGCGTCTACATCCATGGCGTGGGTCCCTCGGGATGTCCCTTAGGAGTCCCTACGAAACAAACCACCCAGATGAAAACCTCCTCTAAAGGGTTATGCAACTATTCCAACCAAGAAAACAGACACACAGGACAGTTGAAACGACGCACGCACGCACGCACGCACGCACGCACGCACGCACGCACGCACGCACGCACGCACGCACGAAAGCACGCACGCACGCACCCAACGCACGCCACGCCACGCTACACACCCCACACACACACAACACACACACACACTAGTTAAACAAATGAAAACAGCAAAATGCTATTTCAAAGCAATGACAATACAAGCAAAACAACAAAGAAAAATAGCGAAGGATAAATATTCTTTCCCGTCGCATGTGTTGGTTTTCCTTTTCAGCAAGATTTTCCCGCCAACCTCGTGCTTTGGACACTGTCGGAGGCAATAAAGGAGCATTGGGTTTTGATGTGACCCAGGGCGTAGTGACCCGGGGCGTTGTGCCCCAGTGCGTTATGACCAGGGCGTTGGGCCTAAATTTCAAGTTACAACCAGGGACGACATGCTTTGCAGAAACAGCTGTAACGAAGTGTGGGTGTTTTCATCTAGTTGATTTTACAGGGCCTGAGCAACGCTCGTGTGGCCCGTCTCCATATCAACATTTATTTTTCTCTTTCATCTTTTTTTTTAGTTTTGGCCGAAGCCACCGCCCCGGGAGGCGGGTCACAAACCCCGGCTAATATCCGGTACCCATTCACTGCTGGGTGGACAGGGGTTGGGGTTTTTTAAGAAGACCGCCCGTCTATCTTCGCTCCGCCCGGGGATCGAACCCGGGGCGTCTCGGTTGTGGAGCCCAGGGGGGTTAACCCTTACAATACGGAGTTCCCTTAGTGTGAGTGTCATCACATTACTACATAGTCCTATTTTATTTTTGTGTGTGTGTGTGGTTTTGTGTGGTGTGTGTGTGGTGTGTGTGTGTGGTGTGTGGTGTGTGTGTGTGTGTGTGTGTTTGGGTGTGTATGTGTGTGTGTGTTTGTATGTGTTGTGACATTATAAACATTACGCTCGACGGCTTTTTCAACAGTGGGCAGCTCGGGGGGGGCATGGGGGGGCACGTGCCCACCCAGGAGAATCAGGGGGCCCACACGGCCATGGCTGACGTTTTTTCTTTAAAATGCTTAATACCCACCACTGCCCTGACCTTAGAATATGCCCTTATAGTAACCTTCTATGTGGGCATCACAGGGCCCTGAGCTCCACTTGCCTAGTGCCCCCAGGTGCCCCCGATGAAAAGATACCTAGCTACGCCACTGCTCGCCATGACGCCTTGTTACAGGTACATACGGGAAAATTTACTTATTAATTAAGCGTTAGAATTCTT
>JACEEZ010008863.1:122500-137500 GCA_016584305.1 Chionoecetes opilio | reverse complement strand
GTGTCTGTGTCTGTCTGTGTGTGTGTGTATCTGGTGTGTGTGTGTGTGTGTGTGTGTGTGTCTGTGTGTGTCTGTGTGTGTGTCTGTCTGTGTGTGTCTGTGTGTGTGTGTCTGTGTCTGTGTGTGTGTGTGTGTGTGTGTATCTGTGTGTATGTGTGTGTGTATGTGTGTGAGTGTGTGTGTGTGTGGTGTGTGGTGTGTGTGTGTGTGTCTGTCTGTGACTGTGTCTGTGTGTTGTCTGTGTGTGTGTCTGTGTGTGTGTGTCTGTGTGTGTGTGTGTGTGTGTCTGTGTGTGTGTGAGTCTGACGGGTCAAGGACAATTAAGGGATTAACAAAGGGATGTGGGAGCCTGGGAGGTCAGACCGTTAGCTGGGAGTGGAGAAGGGAACCACAGGGGTGGGGAAGTGGTTAGTGTACATTTTGACGGCCAACCCACCATCACGCCACAGAACGGCATCACCAATCAAGAGCAAACCCCGGGGCTTGATAAGCTCCACCTCGGGGGAGGGGCATGTGGCTCTAGCGTTCTTGAATTGACTATACCACCACCACGACCACCATCACCACCACCACTACCACCACCACCACCACCATCACCACCACCACCATCACCACGATTACCACCACCACCACGACCACCATCACCACCACCACCACCATCACCACGATCCCCACCACCACCACGACCACCATCACCACCACCACCATCACCACGTTCACCACCACCACGACCACCACCACCACCATCCCCGCGATCACCACCACCACGATCACCACCATCACCACCACCATCACCACGATCACTATCACCACCACGATCACCATCACAACTATCACCACCACCACCACCGATCCCCACCCCCAACATCACCATTACTACCACGATCCCCAAACCACCTCCACGATCATCCTACCACCCCACCATCACCACCCACCACCACGATCACCACCACTACCACCACCATAAACCACGATCACCACCACCATCCCCACGATCACCATCACCACCACCATCACCACCATCACCACCACCACCACGATCACCACACCACCATCACCACCACCACCACGATCACCACCACCACCATCACCACCACCACAACCATCACCACCACCACCCATCACCACCACGATCACCCCTACCACCCCACCATCACCACCACCACCACGTCACCACCACCACCACCATCACCACCATCACCACCACCATCACCACCACGATCACCACCCCCACCCCCATCCACCACCACCCCCACGATCACCACCACCATCAAAACCACCTTCCATCGGTGGCCTTTGTAGTTCCTTATTTTCTTACACTTTACCTAATAGATGAAGCAGATTACACTTTCCCCTTATGGACGAGGCAGTGGTAGGGCCGGTGTAGCGATCTACCACCTAACCTTGCCCGAGTAGCTACACTGCACAAAATACGTACTGAAAGACTGCTCCCTGGGTGAATAGTTGTTTGACAATGTATACCAATTCTGATCCTGGGTAATACGTGGTGGAATCATTGAATGTAGAATAGTAATTAAAGTACAACATAGAACATTTCAAGCTGAAACACTGCTCCCTGGGTGAATAGTTGTTTGACAATATATACGTTTTACCAAAGATCAGAATTGGTATACGTTTTACTATATTGTCAAACAACTATTCACCCAGATAGCAGTGTTCAGTATACGGGTAGGGTAGTGTTCTAGGCAAAGGCACATTCGCTTGAAATGTTCTATGCTCTACTTTAATTATTACTCTACATTCAATGCTTGCCCCATGTATTACCCAGGATCAGAATTGGTATACATTGTCAAACAACTATTCACCCAGGGAGCAGTGTTTCAGTACGTATTTGTGCAGTGTAGCTACTCGGGCAAAGGGTAGGTGATGAGATCGCTACACCGGCCAACGTGGCCCTACCCAGAAAATTGAAAAGGTGGGGGCCAATATATATATATATATATATAATATATATATATATATATTATATAATACTATTTTATAAAATTTTATATATATAATATATAAATATATATATATAATATATATATATATATATATATATATATATATATATATTATTATATGTATAATAAATATATAATTTATTATTTATTCTTTGCCAAAGGGGGGCCTTGGCCGCATGCCCCCCCCCCCCCCCCCCCCCCCTTCGGTACGCCACTGCCGGCCAAGGAGCACACCCCCACCACACACACACGCACATACAAACTCGTCACTCTGGGTTCTCCACTGTCGTGTCGCGTTGGTCATACCGCCCAGATAATTGCGGCAGGTGGTTCGCCCCGCTGATTGGCTGCCAGGAAGCCGGCTCAAGTGCTGTGATTGGGCGCGGCATGAGGTGATGAGCGCGTCCCTCCGTCCGGCGTCGGTGATTGGTCAGGCGTCTGGGCACTACGGGCAGTGTTACCACCCTCGCTCTCCATCCATCTCTCTCTCTCTCACTCTCTGAAAAATAGGTATTCCAGTGCACTATTTCGATGCAATATACATAAGAACATAAGAAAAAGGAAGCTACAAGAAGCCGTGAGACCTACCGTGGTAGTTCCGTATTTAGATAAACAAGCAATGCAAATTTTCCGTAAAAGTAACAATGGGTAAAAAAACACGAGTTACATCATTACTGAGCCGACAACTCATTGAACAATCACATGTTTTATCTTGGTTTCCCTGCAGGTTTTCGCAAGCCGCTGTGATGAAAAAAAAATTGAAAAAAAACCAGCTGATAAAAGTTGTACATGACATATCGATTAGTTTCACGATAAACTAAGGCAAAAAGTGTTGAATCTCATGTGCCAGGTTCCATTTCGTGAGATTTGGCAACACAGTCACACCTACACACACACACACACACATGCATACATACACTCACGCACACACCTACACACACACACACATTGCATTGTTAAAAGCCTCGAGGAGTTCCTAATGCCTGCACCTTTTTTTTCTCATTGGTCTCCCAGATGCAAGATCGACATCAGATGTATTCATATTAAGAACACAAGAAAATAAGGAAGCTACAAGAGGCCGCGAGCCCTACACGTTCCTGTTGTTCCTGTAATATTAAGGGTAAAAGTGGCAAAGACGATCCTGACTTGACCCAAAAATCATTATGGAATGTAATTATTCATTCATGTACAAGCTAGAAAAATCCGGGAAAGATACATTGACTTGCTAAGTAGCTACTCTTCCAGCCTCACCACGTTATTAACACAGTAAATCTGCAGGAGAACACCCAGCGGGGAATAAGCACGCCATCCCTGCCAGGTGTTACGTAGACTGTTCTTTTTTAACGAGGCGAAAAATCCCTGACCCCTTGCTGCTTACTGACTGATATAGATGCCAGGACAAGGGAATACTACGCTTCTTCTAGATTTCAGTTGTATTTTTATCATAGTTAACCATAGTATCAGGCAAACATAGGCATACTTTTAAGCAAGAGACCTTAAAATAGAATGGAATTTTGGCCTCGTTAAAAAAAATTGACTATAGTGAGTTAGTAGGCAGGCTGATCGTGGCCACCGAGATGATAAGGCCTGGTGGATCGCCCGTGACGTCACACCATAAGGATACAACCCGCTCCGCTCCCCGTACAAGTTTACCTACCTAATATAATGTTTATCAGCATAAAAGATATACTGTTATCTTCGGAAATGTTTGTTCTATAATATTATCAAATAAAAAACCGTAAAACACACAAAAAAAATGCCATTATGAGACTTTCAAGAAATAAGCATTAACTTAAACTCTTCGCCATTTAATATTTTGCTCGCAAACATTTTACATGGAGAATATCAATAGAAGCGGAGTTTAATTAGCTTTCCATTGATATATTTCGTTTAGTGATAAATGAATTAGCGGCATGCATAAATTAGCGTTAACTAAATATAAAAAAATCATGAAATCGGATAATTTCCTACCTAATATATGTTTATCAGTATAAAATATATACTGTTATCTTCGGAAATGTTTGTTCTATAATATTATCAAATAAAAAAACCGTAAAGCACACTAAAGAAATGCCATTATGAGACTTTCAAGAAATATGCATGAACTTAAACTTTTCGCCATTTAATATTTTGTGCAAAAACTTTTTACATGGAGAATATCAATAGAAGCGGAATTTAATTAGCTTTCCATTGATATATTTTCTTTTCTGATAAATTAATTAGAACCATGCATAAATTGGCGTTAACTAAATAAATAACATCATGAAATCTGGGAAATTACCCGATTTCATGATGTTATTTATTTAGTTAACGCTAATTTATGCATAGTTCTAATTCATTTATCAGAAAAATAAATATATCAATGGAAAGCTAATTAAATTCCGCTTCTATTGATATTCTCCATGTAAAAAGTTTTTTCACAAAATATTAAATGGCGAAAAGTTTAAGTACATGCATATTTCTTGAAAGTCTCATAATGGCATTTCTTTAATGTGTTTTACGGTTTTTTATTTGATAATATTATAGAACAAACATTTCCGAAGATAACAGTATATATTTTATACTGATAAAAAATATATTAGGTAGGAAATTACCCGATTTCATGATTTTTTATATTTAGTTAACGCTAATTTATGCATGCCGCAAATTCATTTATCACTAAACGAAATAATCAATGGAAAGCTAATTAAAACTCCGCTTCTATTGATATTCTCCATGTAAAATGTTTGTCAGCAAAATATTAAATGGCGAAGAGTTTAAGTTAATGCATATTTCTTGAAAGTCTCATAATGGCATTTTCTTTGTGTGTTTTACGGTTTTTTATTTGATAATATTATAGAACAAACATTTCCGAAGATAACAGTATATCTTTTATACTGATAAACATTATATTAGGTAGGTAAACTTGTACGGGGAGCGGAGCGGGTGGTATCCTTATGGTGTGACGTCACGGGCGATCCACCAGGCCTTGTCTCTCGCTGGTCTCGGGCTGATGCGCATTCCCACACACCGCGCCACACTGCCAAACCACGCGCCTAGGAACACCGCATGACAGGCACAGTATAGGACGTCACATCTTCCACACAACATAGCGATCATAAATTGTTAATGTTTATTTTTGTTTTTACGTTGGAACTTATAACGCCCGTAGGGTTTTTTCTTTTTCTTGTCACGGTATCTCTCTTAACCTACTGAATCTACTTTGCATTCCAGTCACATAAATTTCTATCTTACATCTTGCTTTTCGTGTTTACCTCTCTACATAATATTACCTTAAATGTTCTGGTTACTTTGATTGCTTCACAAACTTCTTCATCGGACAACTTCTTCTTTTTTTCTATTCAGGTTTGCGTGTTTTTTTTTCTCTTTATTCTTTCCTGCGTTCATGACTTCGCCAATCTCCTGCAAGAGTCATGTAGTCCCCCATATATTCCATTGTTAAGAATATTTACCTTCACGTCAACGCATCCATCTGAACCTGCCCGGCACTGGACGCCTCACACTACATGACACATTATTTCCCTTACTCCTCTGTTCACCTCTCAAACAGTCACTTCGTTGTAGCGGATTCAGTGACCATCTTACGACCATCATGACACATACTTATAGACATCGTGACATTGTTGTGTGGCTATCGTGGTCGGCGTTTATCGAGGTCAAATTTCACGATAGCGCCAATAATTAAATTAGTGCCGGCGCTATCGTGATTTGATTACATTTTATGGAATGTATGGAGGGAGTTTTTACTCGCTGATCACCTCTCTCTAACAGTCACTTCTCTGCAATGGTTTCAGTATTTGATGGAACGATGCATCTCAACAAGCTTCAATTATATTTTTCCTTCAGGTGAAGCAAAGATTCACCTCATTCTCCTTAAGACCATTAGTGATAACTATATAAATAAGCTCCCTCCACAGGGGTTCGACTCCGACCTGCTGTTTGGCTATATCATGTATCTCAATGGATGGATCAGCGATCATTGCCAGCCTCCTGTACACCTGCACCAGCCTCTTGTCTCATTCCTTGCACGTTAAAATGCTACCGATCAACGCGTCTGTTGTTAGCACCACTTAGTTAATAATGATCAGATGTCGGCATTGCATTATTCCAGACAATTACATTCATACACGAATAATACTCGTAGACGCGCGATCACGCACGACCACTTTTTTTCATCTTTGACATTCTTGGCTAAGATGTTCGCGTGGAATTGTAACAAAAACGCAACTACATGATGTGACTATCCTAGTGTAGTGAGCGGTTGTTGTGCGCGTCATGGAGGTTCGCTGTGGGCAACACCGAATGTACCTCCTCTGTGGGCACATTTCCTGCTTGGCTGCCTGTTGGTTCTCACCTCACAACCCTTGCTTCTTTGCTGAATTGTGGCGCGGATACAACAGCCAGGTGGGGCCAACGGGCACTCACAGGGCAGATGCCACCCCCAAGGCCCCGACACGCACCTCCCGCCCATTAGACCCAGGGATTGAGACACCACACGCAGCAGCGCTTTCCCCCATTAGCAAATGCCGCGCGGTGTTCCTTGAGCACAGCAACTGTGCGTGTCACTTGTTGCTGGCTAATATAGGCGGTGTACGATCTGATTTTGTGCTTTGAGGCTTGATTGGCAAATCAATGAAAAGGGTTTAAAACAGCGACAGCGAACTCAAAATACAATAAAAAGTATTTGAAGAATTGTGTTCTTTCCCTTCTTATGCGTATTTTTCAAATCAGCAGTATATGATGAATGAGATCATGTGATATTATAATAATAAGCATTAATAATAATAAAATGCTAATAATAATTATAAGCACAACTATGAAAGTATTTAACACACACCACACACACATTCACAACACACACCACCAGTCACACACACCACACACACACACACACACACACACTTACACACACAAAAACACATTCAGACACACCTCCAATTCGAGTTCTGCACGGGGTGGTGGACTTATGGGCAACATAAACCACCTAAGGATGAATGATGAAATAAGATGTTATAATGGAGACGGGACCATACGAGCTTAGCTCTCGGCCTCAAGCTAAAATACAACTAGATGAATAAAACTAGATGAATACACACACTCACACACACACAGACAAACTACATTCACAGCACGACACAAGATACACACACCATGACACTACGACACACACAACACACCACACACACGCACCAACCTCATCACACTCACCACACACACACACACACACACACACACACCACACGTTGCGCCACACAAACACCACACACACACAGTAGCGTACCGAGGGGGGGGCCATGCGGCCATATCCCCCCCTTTGTGCAAAGAAAAAATAAATATTTGATTTTATATATTTTTGGATTTTTTCTCATTTTTTTATATTTTATATTTTTATAATTTTTTATTTCTTGATATTTTATATTTTTTTATTTTTTTATTTCTATATTTTTATTTTTTTACTTTATATATTTTTGTTTTTTTATTTTTTTATTTTTAGTAATTGTAATTTTTTAGAGAGTTATCTTGGATAGTGATTATATTTGGTGTATGATATATATATGAATGAATATATATATATATATATATATATACCTATATATTAATATATGTATATATATATATATACTATATATACCCCTATATATATATATTATACTATACTATATACTTATATAGATATATAATAGATATATATATTTTGGGACCCCCCCTTGTTCAATTTCGGGGTGACGCCACTGCACGCACACATACATCACAACTACTCTATCGGACTCAACACACCCCTCTGTCTTGGGGAGGCGTGTGGGTAACCAGAGTGGTTAGCGTCTCATGGACTGGGTTCTGCGGTGACCCGAGTTCGATAACAACAACCCCAACACCACGATCACAAACACCTCCAACACCACGATCACAACACACACGATCACAACACCACCCAACACACCCACGATAACACACCCCAACACACGATCACAACACCCACGATCACAACACCCCAGACACCACGATCACAAACACACCAAATAACCCACGATCTACTATACGTACCCCAAACCCTGAGACCCCCCGATCACAACACCCACGATCACAAACACCCATAACGACCATGATCACAACACCTCAACACCCACGATCACAACACCACGATCACAATACACACGAGCACAAACACCCTACGAGCACAACACCACAACACCGCACACAATCCACAAACAACCCAAACACCCCACGATCACACCACCCACGATCACAACACCCCCCCCCCAACACCAACGACACAAACACCCACAACACACCACGATACAACACCCAGATCACAACACCCCACGATCCACAACACCCAAACCACCACACGATTCACAACACCCCACGAGTCACAACACCCCACACCTCGATCACAAACACCCACGATCACAACACAACCCAACACACAACACGATCCACAACCCCCACCCCACACGATCACAACACACTCCAACACCTACACGATCACAACACACCACACCACGATCACAACACCCACGATCACAAACACCCAATTACCCACGATCACAACACCCACGATCACACACCCACGAATCACAACACCCACGATCACGCAACACACCAACACCACGATCACAACACCCACGATCACAACTTCCCAACACCCACGATCACAACACCCCAACACCCACGATCACAAACAACCCACGATCACAACACCGCAAACCCACGATCACAACACCACGATGTCAAACACACCAACACCCACGTCACAACACCACGATCACAACACACCAACACCACGATACCTAACACACCAACACTCCACGATCACAAACACCCACGATCACAACACACCAAAACCACGATCACCAACACCCACACGATAACAGACACCCCACACACCCCACGATACAACACTATACGATCACCAAATAAACAATCCCCAACACCCACGATCACAAAAACACACCAACACCCAAGATCACAACACCCATCGATCATCAACACCCCAAAACCCACGACACAACACACACACCAACACCCCGATCACAAATCACACCAACATCACGATCACAACACCCACGATCACAACACCCCAAACACCCACTGATCACAACACCCCCATTCCACCCCACGATAACAAAACACCCACGATCCACAACAACCCCACACACACGACCACACACCCCAAACAACCACGACCCCAAACACCCACGATCACATACACCCACGATCACAACACACCAACACTCACGATCACAACAATCCAACGATAACAACACATCAACACCAACGATAACAATCCCCACGATAGAGTACCACACCCAAAACCCCGACCACAACACCCCAACACCCACGATCACAACACCCACGAATCACAACACCCCAACACGACACGATCACAACACCCCACACCCACGATCACCACACCCCACACCCACGATCACCAACACCACAACAATCAACACGATCCACAAACACCCAGATCACAACACCACGATCACAACACCCCAACACTCACGACACAACACCCCAAACACAAACGATACACACACACCCACGATCACACACCCCAACCACACGACCACAAACACATCGCCAACACCCCCGATTATCAACACCCACGATCAACAAAAACCCCAAATCACCACCTCCGACCACAAAAACACCCCAACACCCACGATGACAACCACCGCCGATCACAACACCCTAACACCACGACCACAACACCCAACACCCACGACCACAACACCCAACACCACGATACAACACCCACGATCAACAACACCCCAACACCACGATCAACAAACCCCAACACCCACGATCACAACACCCCACGATCACAACACCTACGATCACAACACCCCAACACCCACACGATCACAACCCTCTCAGGTCACAACACCCCAACACCACCGATCACAACACCCACGATCACAAACACACTACGAATTCAACAACACCCCAACACCCACGATCACAAACCACATCACAACACCCCAACAAACCACGATCACAACACACCAACAACCATCCCTTAGATCACAACATCCCACGTTTCACAACCACCACACGATCACAACCCCCCCCACCCCCCCCCCCCCCCCCCCAATATAAATATAAACAAACCCCCAAAAAAAAGAAACCCACGACCACAACACCCCAACAACCACGATCACAACACCCACGATCACACACCAAAACCCACGACCACAAACACCCAACACCATCGTATCACATACAACCCAAAACACCACAACCTATGTAGGTACAGTTTGATTTATCTTACATCCTTAAGTTTTTCTAATCACATAGAGTGGCTCAAACTCTAAGATACTTTGGAAAGAAAAATGTTAAAGAAATAATTACAGAGATAAAATGTATATTATTCGTATTTATGGTCTACCACGCCAATTATACTAAACCATAAATAAACTTGTGTCTAGCCTTAAAGGGATATAACCCAAATTTAAAACCAAAACCCTCACAGAGTTCCTTCTCGTTGTTTGACAAAACTTGAAAAAGTATACATTGATAAATATATAAAAGACCCAAGAAAAAAATGTCTCGGCAGTAACGTAAGAGTGAGAGCAATTATGTCCCTCCCTGATGTTTAGTTTAGTTTATTGTAGACATATGTACTTTGAAGTACATATATTATATAATATTTATACAATATGTGTTGATCTTAGGGCAGTAGTCGCCGAGCTTAAACATCTCCCTGGCGGTACAGGAAACAGTGTACAAATTATATTTTATAAATATAGAAGGGACTGGCAATTAATAAAAGATATTTACAAATCAAAAAGAAATTGTTAACTTTATCCATAACAATTACCCAGCTGATTGATACAATTATTAACCACTAATTTTGCTACTGAAAAAATACTAATGATTTGTGAAGAATATTTGTTCATATTAATGCCCTAATGTGTGTTTGATTCTGTTGATGGAAACAAATAAGTCTTAAAGTACATTGTCCAGACCCATTTTTTTTTTGCACCTAATTATGTTGAATGGTACACCATCAAAACACCGATAATCCACCAAAAAATAATGTGATTTCACAGGCTCTTAATATTCGTAAAAACACGTAAGCTTTTGTAAAAGCAGCGCGCAGAAAAAAAAAAAATTATCTTACCTCCACCAACACCGGGCTACGACTGTTATGATGGACGTTCAGAACAGGGACGCCCGCAGACACTCGGTCTGCACACCTGTCGGCAAATGTTTATGGATGACCGTTGTACTTCAGGGTCAGACAGTGAATCTGTCTCTGTGACCGACACTCTTCCCACACACACGGCCTGCACACACGCATGCGCACCAACACCGTTGCTGCACAACACACACACATACACAACACAACACACAGCGAGTGATGTGGAGGGCGTGTGGCGGCTAAGAATAGGTGTCCATTGAACTTCAACCACCGTAGCAGGCGTGTGTGTTGGGAGGAGGCGTTGTGTGCAGGCGTGTGTGTAAGAAGGGTCTGTCGGTGTGCCAGGCACGTTGGTGCAGGCGTGTGTTGGGAAGGGTGTCGATGTGCCAGCGTGGTGTGGAAAGGAAGCGTACGTGTGTGGGAAGGAGGCAGTGTGGTGGGAAGGAGCGTGTGCTAGCGGCGGTGTGTGTGGCAGCGATCTGTGTGGAAGCGTGGTCGGTGTGCAGGCGGTGTGTGGAAGGAAAGCGGTCTGCAGCGTGTGTGTGGGAAGGAGGGCGTGTGTGCAGGCGTTGTGTGTGGAAGGCACGGCTGTATGCAAGCGTGTGTGTGAGAAGGAGGCCGTCGTGGCAGGCCGTGGGTAAAACTTTGCGCACCAGAAGTCTTCACCCTATACACTTTAGTTTGTTTCTTCCCCTAAGCCAACAAGCCCTGGGGGAACTGGCGGGAATACGGGGGCTTGTGGGGCGGGAAAACGGCGCAACAAATAAAGTGATGTTTGTATGGCTCCCACACACAAAAACGTCATCAAAGTCACTATATGTAAAAATCTCCTACCTAACCTAACCTTTAACCACCAATCACCGTATACACCTAACTAACACTTAACCTAGAAAAGGTCCCCCTATACCTAAAACCTAACCTTAATCCACAAATATACCCTAACCATAACCTGTATACACTTAATACCACTTCATAAGCACAACGTATAAAAATTAATAAACAACCCTCAACCTAACCTAACCAGTTAAACCCACCACAAGTATAACGAACCCGAACCCTATAACCTTCCAACACAAAAAGTATACCTAACCTTAACCGCACCATAACCTATTTAACCATTCACAATTATGTCCATACTATCCGTACCACCTGCCAACTATAACCTAACCTTAACCACAATCAGTATACCTAACCTAACCTTAACCACATATATATATCCTAACCTTACCGTAACCCTGAACACAAAGTATATGAGATCTACCCTAACACCCTTAATCCTACACCTTAACCACAAAAGTATACCCTTAACCTACCTACCCGTTATAACCACAACGGCCTATACCAGAATCATATTAACCCTAACACTACCGGAACCACAATAGTATAAACCTAACTTAACCTTACCCACAATCAGCTATACCACTACCTACCTAATCTAACCTTAACCACAAAGTATACCTACTATCCTTATACCACATAGTCTATACCCATAAACCTAACCTTAACCTAACCTTAACCACAAAGTATTACAAGTAACCAACCCTAAACCTCTAACCACAAAAGGATGCCCTAGCCTAACCTAACCTTAACCACAAAGTATACGCTAACCTAACCTAACCTACCATTGTTAACCCCAAAGTCCACCCTAAACCCTAACCTAACCTTACACCACAAAGTATACCTGTAACATATTACAACCCTAACCTTAACCCACAAAGTTCACCTATATCCTACAACCTAACACAAAGTATACCTAACCTAACCTAAACCTTAACCACAAAGTATAACCTAAACCTAACCTAACCTTAACCACAAAAGTATAACCTAAAACCTAACATAACTGGACTATAGAATTTTGTGTATCCGCACCTCATTGATTTCATAGCAGGTTCGTTTGTGGGTTAACCAAGGCTGAGCGCACTTGGAACCTCTTTACAGATGTCGAAGTATATTACAAGCATCACAATACAGTGTGCATGGTTTCAGTTGTCATTTCAGTCAAAGCCGGCGTAAGGATGAGTTCTTATAAATGTATTTCCCAGGCGTGTGTGTGGAAAGGTGTCGTGCAGGCCGTCGTGTTCTGGCGTCAGGAAGGGAAGCGTGTGGGCAGTGCGTTGTGCCTGGGCGGAAGGTAGGCGTCTGTGTGGGAAGGTGTCGGTGTGCAGGCCGTGAGTGTGAGAGGGGTCGGTGTGAAGGCGTGTGTGTGGGACGGAGGCGGCGACGTGTTGCAGGCGTGAGGGTGGGAAGGGTGTCGGTGGCAGGCGTCTGTGTGGGGGTACGGACGGCCGTGTGTGTGGGAAGGAGGCGGTTGCAAGCGTAGTGATGTGGGTAAGGAGGAGTGTGTGTGGGAAGGCTTTGCCTAGTGTCACGGTGTGCAGGCGTGTCACGTGTGGGAAGTGGAAGCATGACGCACCCAAGAAAGGCATGCATGCATGTGGCACTATAGCAAAAAAACAAATTCTTATCAGAAACACCAAATATCTTCAAGTGTATTTTTATTATATTTATCTTTTGTGTTTTTTTTATAGCTTGTGCCTGTATTGATCAGCGCGGTGAAGAGGAGCCTCCCTGATGCTACGTCACGGCAGCCTGATGCCTTGAGCGTCATGCAATATCTTGAGTTCGCCGTTTTGAGAACTCGGGGAATTGCAGATTTTGATTGCACGGATTATTATAATAACGCAGCTGACTGTGATACAACATAAAGTGACGATTTCCGTATTGTTGATATACTCGTCAAGGCTATGATTTGATTGCACAAAATCAGGAATGATGAAATGGTCTGGACGATTACTTTAAGTATATTTTTAAATGTATTAAAATTGTTAATACTTTTCAAATTGTTTGTAGTAAATTCGTTCAACAATTAGCCACCCCAACATACAGTGCAGCTGAAATGTTTATATTAATGTGTTCGGGTTGGGAACATATCAGGTCAATATGGTTTCCCCCGCGTACCTTGACTGGTTGGTGAAGAAACTTTATAAAATTTTATTACTATCACTACTACTTAATTTCCTTATACTCATTTCGTAAACTTTTGTTACACCATTGTCCCACGTACAAGGAAGCAAACATACCTTTTTGGGGCACTCAGGGGCAGGGGGGCGGTTCACGGGCGCCGGGGGCGTAAGGGGCGTAAGCGCCTGCGTGGGACACAGGGCAAGGGGCGAGTTTTTGCTCTCTTCGTCTCTCATCCCAACTTTTCGCCCCGCTTGTTTTCCCCATGCTGTTCTTCCGCGGACAAAGTTCCCCTCGTCAGCCTCACACCCTTTTGCCAGCCCACCTCTGCCTCCTCTAATACCCTGCCTCCTCCTCAAACCTCTCTCCACTTATTGCTGCTGATTCTTGTTTCTTACTGCTGTTTTTATTGTAGCTTTTATCCTCCCTCTTATCTAATCCCCAATGTATATTATCTCTCTGGTTTCTTCGCGCATTATTTTCTCGGCATTTTTTTTCTCGCCGCATTTTTTTTTTCTCTCTCTACTCTCTATACTCTCTCTCTCTCTCTCTCTCTCTCTCTCTCCCCTCTCTCTCTCCTCTCTCTCTCTCTCTCATCTCTCTCTCTCTACTCGTCTCTCTCTCTCTCTCTTCTATCTCTCTCTCTTCTTTATTCTCTCTCTCTCTCTCTCTCTTCTCTCAAGGCTTTCACACTGCTCACTCCCTCCCTCCCTCCGTGATATAAATAATCCCCCCCCCCCCCCTTCACCGCGCCGCCTTGCTTACTCTATCGGGCATCGACAACCCTGTCCTTAAACTTTTCATACACCTGTTCAATTCACGTAATCACAAAACGCGAGCGGCTTGGGAGATGAAATCACTCCACGCGACCCTACCGCTCTAAAATCTAGAACATAATATAAAAAATGTGGATAAATAGAGAAA
>JACEEZ010008863.1:105000-117500 GCA_016584305.1 Chionoecetes opilio | reverse complement strand
GCGCACACACACACACACACACACCACACACCACAAACAAAAACACACCACACAACTTTCATGTTCCATTAGCCCTTATTTTCCCGCGTTCATTTTCCGTGCATGTCATCACACTTTTTTCCCCCTCACCTCCTCACACCAAAATCTTCTACCCACGCACGTCCCCAACCTCTCTCTCTCTCTCTCTCTCTCTCTCTCTTTTCTCTCTCTCTCTCTTCCCCTCTCTCTCTCTCTCTCTCTCTCTTTTCTCTCTCTCTCTCTCTTCTCTCTCTCTCTCTCCTCTCTCTCTCCCTCTCTCCCCTTCTCTCTCTCTCTCTCTCTCTCTCTCTCTCTCTCTCTCCTTTTCCCTTCCCCTCCCCCCCCCCTCTTCCCTTTCCCCCTCTTTTTTCCCCCTCCCTTTTTCCCCTTCACCCTGCGACCCCCAAACCCTTTTGAAGATTTTTGCCCCCAAATTCCTTTGCCGAAAAAAAGGGCCCCGGGTTTGCAGAGGGGACTGCAGACTGAGCAAAGGGGGGAAGATAAGGAGGGAGGATAAGGAGGAATGAGGAAGAAGGCAAAGGAAGGAGGCAGTGAAGGTGGGTAAAGAAGCGAATCAGGACAAGGACAAAGAAATGAGATAAGGTGTGAGAAAGGAAAAGAGGAAAGAAGGAAAGGCTGGCCGTTGTGAATCCCAGACTAATGGAGCAGGATGATAATATATATAATTATAATACAAGAATGATCGTAAACTCAAAGGATACGAAAGAGAGGACAGGGAACATGAATTCTTTCCACAAGACATTATGACCAACATGAATTCGCTACAAAAGACCGAAGCTCACGATTTGTAAATATGTGAAGACTTGAGTGCCGCAGAGACTAAACATTTGTGGAAAACCCTGAATTAAACCTACATATTTAAACTTATTAAATTTCACCCAACTATAGATATTTTTTTTTTTTTTTTTTCACATCTTGGCCTATAACGCCTGTAGGCCGTGAGCTCCAGGGGCGGGATGGTAGGCCCTGGAGGTTCACTTGAGGGCTGTGATGGTTGGTCCTCGCCCATGGTGGCGCAGGCAGGATTCTTATAGTGACGCCTGTAGAGGCTCATGCCGCCCCCCTGTGTCCTCCGATGCACTCGGAATCGAAGGTAGAGTTGATGGGCAGGGCATGTGGGTGTTCTTAGGCCACTCGACGGTGCATAAATATTTTAAGTGGATTTATGAGTCTCACTCGGGATCGAACTCGGGTCTTTGAGAACGCCGCCCGGTGACGCTAACCACTCTGCTACCGCCTCACTAAAAGATGATGCGCTATTGAATGAGTGATGGAGAAAAACCCGGGAATAAGCAGTTGTACTTTATATCTCTAACGTTTCCACTAGTAAGTCTTCTTCAAAGAGAATGTCTGTGTATTCTCTCTGAAGAAAACTTACTAGTGGAAACGTTAGAGAAATAAGGTACTACTGCTTTTTCCCGGGTTTTTCTCCATCACTGATTCTAACAATTTGTATCATTCTATGTCAACATGATGCGCAATAATAACCCTTCAGTCAACCACACGCGCGGAATGGTAGCCGGAGAAGTGAAGAAGAAGTGAAGTCACGAAGAGTGAACATTTGTGGAAAACCGTGAACTAAACCTACATTTTTTTACCTTCATAGTTAAATTTTACCCAACCACAGATGACGTGCTCTAATAACCCTTCAGTCAACCACACGCGCGTAGATAATACCCGGGACGTGACTTAACCCTTGATGGGACACACATAGAAATACTTGGATATTATTATTTGTATACACCCCTTTAGATGATTATATATATACGTATATACTAACTCGATAAAGGGTCAATCAACAGCACCATGGTATACTTAGCCTACTTGGGAGCAAAGCATGAAGGGGAAAAAACCATCTGCCGCCCAGATGGTCTTTCGTGAATATGCATTACCATGGATCTGCCTCTGTAGCCTGCCTTTGAGAAACACTGCGAGCCTCCCAGCACTTTAATCTGCCTTTAACACCTCCACCCTCCTCCTCCATGCACTGGCCTCCAACACCTCAACTAGCCTCCACTTTCCCCTCCACCACCCTCCAACACTTCCACCAGTCCCTCCACCCTCCCCTCTACCTGCCTCCACCCACCTCCACCAGCCTCCCCTTCCTCCTCCACCTGCCTCACTTCCCCTCTTAACGCACCGCACGCCTCCGGTACCCTTGCCTCCACAACCCTCCACTTTCCGCCTTCTATCTCTCCTTCCGTACTTTCCGCCTCCCTCCCGCGGCTCTCTGAATAAGACATTACCTACAGTGTGTGTGGTGCTACAGGGAGGCTCAGGAAGAGTCCCTCGCTCCTGCAGGAAATACTAAATACACTAATGGTCCATGATAGAGGGATGAAGCTAACTCGGGGATAAACGAAAGTGAGGTGTGCTGTGTGTGTGTGTGTGTGTGTGTGTGTGTGTGTGTGTGCTGTGTGTGTGTGTGTGTGTGTGTGTGTGTGTGTGTGTGTGTGTGTGTGTGTGTGTGTGTGTGTGTGTGTGTGTGTGTGTGTGTGTGTGTGTGTGTGTGTGCTGTATGTGTGTGTGCTGTGTGTGTGTGTGTGTGTGTGTGTGTGTGTGTGTGTGTGTGTGTGTGTGTGTGTGTGTGTGTGTGTGTGTGTGCGCGCGCGAGCTTGTGTGTTTCGTGATATATTCATAATGAGGCTCCTTTGTATTTCTTTTTTTTTGTAATCATCCTCATCGAATAAATTTCATTACATCACATGTTGAACAACACATCTGAAGGAAAAGTTGTTTGTTCATAACATATTTGAGACTCTCGACATGAATAACAAAGTGGCGTCGCCTTGTTCCTGGCTGCAGTCTTTGTTACGGCCTGGCCGAGCAAACAGCGCCATGCCAGGACCACAGCGCTGACCTACTTTGCATACAATATATAACTTTAGGAAGGATATAAAAGACTAAAAAATAATCAAAAGAAAATAATTAAAGCGTACAAGTGAAATTCGAGGATCCCGTGGAGCAAAGCACAAAGATGGTGACTTGGTGAGACAATCTTTGGTAAGAGAATGGTGCACATGTGAACATTTCCCGGCGGTCTGAAGACTAACAACCTTTATATCATTGTCTTTCTGCATTGCAGTGACCAAGTTGATGGGCGGCGACCCGGTGGAGTTCGAGCAGCCGCAGTATGAGGTGACGGTGCCTGAGAACACAAGACGCGACCACCTGCTGCGCCTGACGGCCACCGTGCGACACAAAGGTACGTCCCCTGCGCAATAGGTAGGTCCCGTGGACGACAGGTATAGGACCCATGCCAGGGTGCGGGCGAGAAGTAAATCCCCTGTTGGGGTGTGTGAGCCAGGAAAACCTGTCAGCGTGCAGGCAACAGTTAGGGTTCCGCAGAGTAAACGTCACAGGATGGGGGGACTGTTATTTTCACCCTACCTGGCTTTATATACTGGAGCCTCCCTTCCACGGATTGTGCTTGACAAGGTGCAGCTGGGTGCAGATTCTTCATGCCTTTCCTTTCCCCATCCACTACACACACACGAACACATATATACTTTTTGAGTGCAATTCCTGCTCTCCAATTTCAGCTCCTTTTGTCAAAGCTTCTGTTTCCCCCCGGTGCACAATGAAGGGTTTACGCGGCGCATCAGTCACCGTGCAGCCGCCGTGTTCCCGCCGTCACGCTATAAGTCACGGCGCGGCGGTGGACGACGGCCTCGCCACAGCCCTGAACAGCGCCACAGCTTAGCGCAACACAACGTGAATGATGCAACGACACGTAGGAAATATTAGTGCTGAAGTAGTTGTGTGTTGCTTCTACAATACATGTCGTCCATCAGATTCACGTTACGTTAGAAATTCATGAAGCACAAGTTCATATTTCCATAAAAGTTAATCCTTCCGCAACTCGATTTCTTTTTAATAAATTTCGTGAGTCTATCTATGTGTGATTTCTCCTTCACCGTCTGTCTGTCTTCCTTGGTCCTCCTGCCGCTGACCACGCCTCAATTCTTCTTCCTCTTCCTCTTCTTCTTTTTCTTTTTTTTCTTTTACTTGTGATATTTGTGGCTTAGTATCGCTTCATAGGTCCTCTTCAACTTCGTCTCCTTAGTTAACAGACTTGTCACATCTCTCTATTCCTGATGCTTTCCCCTCTTGCTATTGTTATTATCTTCTCTATTCTTTCTATCCCCATCCTAACCCACGACGGCAAATCAAAGAAAATATGGTGTAATAGGTTCGGCAGTGCGACTTTAATCCTGACGGTCAAAAGAAAACGAACTAAAACTGTATTAACCGCGCGAGTAAAAAAAATTGAGACAAATTTTTTTTACCTAATTGTTGATGTCACCTTACTGACTGGCGACAAAAATATAACCGATTCTGATAAACAAATGATTTCCTTTATCACGATATCTTCCACTGTTGCTTTCAATGTATGTATTATGGACGCTGAGGATTGACTAAACAACTATATCAGTGTCCGCAAAATCTTGTTCTGCAAAACTCAGTAAATAAATTATATGATTCAATACATTAATTTTATACAAAGATATATAAAATAGTTCAAGATAAAAAAAACGTCTATATCGGTAAACTTTCTGAACAAACCTTTAGTGATAAAATAATGTTCTATAATGAAAGAAAAAAAATCGTGCCATTGATATATCATCCACAATATCTGTAAACTAAACGGAGGAAGGTCGTAGCAAGAGACAAATGAGACAGTTTTCAGCAGATGGAAAAATATTGGCGGCTTAAGTCATAAAACATTTCCTTATCTGGAGACGCACTCTGAGGTATCCACAAGGACTCTGGCAAGGCAAGAATGATATGACTTTCAACCTTACTGACACACACAATGTTATGTATTTTCATCCCTGTGATTTAGACATAATAAAGTTACTATGATTTACGGGAGATTCTTCAAAAAAGTCTCGCATAAGAGGTTGATTGCGAAATTAAGTCATTGTCATCGAGGGACTTTCTTACACCGCTCCTGTAAGTCGTGGTGAGAGTATTGGAAGGCTTGGTGGCCGCTCCCGACAGTGTGTCAGACAAAATTCACCAGATTGAATTAATTAAAACCTGATTAAAACTACACTTCTGGCACAACTCAGACAGTCAATACACACTGCAGTATTAAAAGCTTTGATGTCACCATTACCGAGAAGCCAACACTCCCCCATTAATGGTAGGAGGGGCTACGCAAGGTAATATGATAACGCAGTAAATTTACATGTATTTTCAACACAAAAGCAAGAACCAAAGCTATCAATACTTGTACATCACAGCAAAGAGGAGGTGTGAAATCCATTGTCGTATTTAAAAGGTTACACATAGTGATATATGAAATCTATTTGTGCAGAACGAAACTGAATTGAAAGAAGATCGAATACCGTGAAGCTCATTAAAAAAAGATAATAAATAAATAAAATGTCCTAGGCAGTGGGGAGGACGAGACAAACCGGCAATTTATTATGGCGGGCAAGGCAATACAATCAGACACTCCCTTGACCCTTCCGCCGCTAATACAGGCACACTATAGGCACCACAGACTTCACTTAGTAACTTATTCTTATGGTTAATCCCCTCGCGACAGACCAAATCATGTATGAGGCCTGTAATGTATGCAGATTGCAGATACATGTAAATACCCTTATTCCACGGCCGCTTCTCCTGTACATGTATCAACTCTCACTCTCATCTCCCATGTCTCTCTCTTATACCCCGCCCGTCACTCTCTGATATCTGGCTACTTCCTTATCTCCTGCTCTGCTCTGCTCTCTATTTCCCTGACTTTCGTTCCTACCCTCTCTCGTAGCCCAGCACGCACATGTATCCCTACAATAACACGTGTGTGTGTGTGTGTGTGTGTGTGTGTGTGTGTGTGTGTGTGTGTGTGTGTGTGTGTGCTGCGACGTTCACCAGGCGAGAAAATGAAAACATCTGCGCCTGACAAGTTTTCCGTCCCATGTGAAACAAAAAATTGTTTGTTTGAAATGACTTCCAGCGGTGACGATGAGTAGATGGTTTTCCATGAGCAAATATTTCCATGTTCCCGGATCAAGGCTGGATGAAGCTATTAGGGAAGTCTGCAGAAATAAGCTTAGTTGATAAAAAATATAGTTAGATACAAAAATAAGGTTGCAGTTAGGTATTGAGAGGCATTTTCTACTATCAAGCTAAAAGACACGGGTGACATTATGGAAGGCGGATATACGACAGTATACTAATCAAGAAAAGAATATAAGAACAGAAATAGTTGTTCGGTAATATTTTCTCATCGGGATTTCACGTTGAAGTTGCGCTGAATTGTTTGTTTTGATGAACGAATGACAGATGAGACTCCTTGACGCGGGATTGATAGTTCAGCATCGTGGCCACTCATGGATCCGCTCTCTGAATCAAATAACACAAAGAAGCAAAAATATTACCAAAAAATGGAAAAATAACTCAAAATTTCTTCCAATCCTTTTCACATAACTGGGAAACTTTTGATAAATTCATATAAATAAATAAATGAATAAATAAATATGTACGTAAATGAACAAACTGGACATATTTCTTGACAGCCAAGATTGTCAACTTCCCTTAATTGGCGGTGTCGGAGAGCAAGGGGAGAAGATATGTTTCCAGGAATCATGGTTGAGGTGAATGTTTTGGCTTCAATCTGTACATCCCAGCGCAAGGGTTCCATCCCCATGAGGAGAGTGGCGTGGCTGTGGCAAAGAGATGTAGAGAAAAGGTGCACAGCGGGGTGAAGATGGAACAAGACGGAGTGAATAGAGGATCGGAAGGGGAGGGAAGAGAAGAGCGAGGATGAATCTTGTAGGCGGGAAATAGCCTGAGGAATGGTTTTGTGGAGCACGCGAGTCCCCGGATGAGAGAGGAGACAGGACCCTCGATGCCTGTGGCGGGAAATGGCTAGAGGTTAGTGGGATCGAGGGAAACGATGGCGAGATTGAAGGACAGTGAGAGGATACGTCAAGTGGGGAAAATACTGAGACAAGAATGTACGGTAATTAAGGGAACGTTGTCATAAAAATAGCCTCATGAAGTGTAAGGGAGGAATGCAGGTACAACAATAACGAGAAGAAAGAATAGGCGGGGAGTGTCGCAAATGTGTTGATATGATGACAAGGAAAAGAACAAAGGAAAGATGAATTATGGGGTAAAGATGAGAAGCGAGAGAGAGAGAGAGAGAGGAGAGAGAGAGAGAGAGAGAGAGAGAGAGAGAGGAGGAGAGAGAGAGAGAGAGAGAGAGAGAGAGGAGAGAGAGAGAGAGAAGAGAGAGAGAGAGAGAGAGAGAGGAGAGAGAGAGAGAGAGAGAGAGAGAGAGAGAGAGAGAGAGAGAGAGAGAGTACATGATGAGGTGAAGCAGGTAAGGGTGGGGGGAAGGTGAGGAGGGGTGACAGGTGGGAATGAAACACCCTCAAAGTAGCCCTGTTAATGACGCTTCTTTGGTCTCATTAACCTGTCATTCTCGTGCCAAGAGGTCATTAAGGCTGTCACGAGTGGCTTAGCTCTCTCTCTCTCTCTCTCTCTCTCTCTCTCTCTCTCTCTCTCTCTCTCTCTCTCTCTCTCTCTCTCTCTCTCTCTTCTCTCTCTTCTCTCTCTCTCTCTCTCTCTCTCTCCTCTCTCTCATTTCGTCCTCTTTCTCACACCGTTTCTGCATATCCGTTCTCTTTCTCATCTCACTCTCTTCCGGTATCCAGGTCATCTCCCTCGCCCCCCCAATGCCTCATCACCCTCCCACTACCACTTCCTTCGTTAGTCAGCTTATCAGGGCAGACAGGCACGCACAACATCCCCCCTTGGCAGTAACGAAGGAAATACCGCCTGTACAGTTAATCCGAAATACCATACACAGCAGCCTCGTATTGCTATAGATGTGGAGTCCTTCTCTGCTTACTATTGTGTTGACGGATGTGGTTGTGCAGCTTTAGTTAAACAAGCTACCTATTGAGAGAAGGAAATTAGGAAGGAAGGAAGAAAGGAAGGTAAAACTGTAGGCAAGAGGAAGGAAAGGGAAGGAAAAAACGGAAGACTGGAGGTGAAGTTACAGATAAAAGTGGAAAAAGGAGACAGATAAAGTTGGAAGGTAAAAAGGAAGAGAGATAGAGAGGAAAGGGAAAGGAAAGGGAAAGAGAATTGTAAGTGAGAAGGAGGAGGAGGAGAAAGAAGAAGAGGAGGAGAAGGAGGATTACATAGGATTACATAGGAATAACAGACACCTATTGGTCCATGACGAGGGTATCTGCTGAACTACATACTACTAACTATCAACTACTTGTAAGAAAACAGTTGGAAAAGGATACCATGTCCTTAAAAGAAGATAGGAACATGGAAGTTTCATAGTGCAGAAAAATAGGGTATGAAATATACTAACTACAACTACCACTACCACTACAACTAATCGATCCGGGGGACTAAATATGAATTCGCAGGGCACTATCAATACCCATTTACTTTACAGTGCGCGTCAAGTCTGTTTTTAAATGGAGGAGGAGAGGAGGAGGAGGAGGAGGAGGAGGAGGAGGAGGAGGAGGAGGAGTGGGAATGACAGTGGAGGAGAAAGTGGATGGCGAAGCAAGGGAAGAAGATTGAAAGCGATAATGGGAATGCCGATGTGGAAAGAGAGATGTAACATTGATATAGGAATGAGAAAAAGAATAGAGACTTGGAGATGATAGCAAAAAATAGACGAGGAACGCTGAAAGAGAGATAAAGAGATAATAATGGAGAGAGCAGGAAGATAAGACTTTTCAGGGTGTATGAAAAGAGTAAAGAATAATTTGAAGAAGAATAAGAGGAAGAAAAAGATAAAAAGGAGGAAAATAGCCACACAGACAGCAGTGTGTAGTGAGGATGAGGGAGAGAGGTGATGAAGGGAGGAATTAACACCAGAGGAAAACAGAAATTATAAGAAGAAAGTGTGGCGATGTAAACAGACGGCGATTTAATAATGAAGCATAAAAAGTATGATAAAGGAAGCAGCTACAAAGTTAACGGATTGGGAGGAGGCTTGAGAAAGAAAAAACACGGAAGGGATGAATCAAATAAAAAAATTAAAAAAAGGCAAATAATAAAACAGAAAACAAAGAAAATAAAAAAAAGTAAAAAAAAGAATAAACAAAAAAGAAAAAACATGGAAGGCAAGAATCAAATCAAAAGAGAGAGAAAAAAAATATGCCCGCCATCCAATAAGAAGGCGTAACAGATAGGATAATTAAGAACAAAGGCAAAAGATAGAGAGATAGGGAGAAGGTGTGATACGCTGACGCCAAGCCTTCCCGTCACCACAATGACCTGATTCTTGACCATCTATCTAGGTGTTATAAGACTGGAGAGTAATCGCGAGCTTTAACCCCTTGAGGCCCAGAACATAATTTCCATTGTAATTTGGGTACCATTAGACGATTTTAATTGATATAAGTAATATTATATAGATATGATCTGTTTAGTATCTTTGTCCACTAACTAATTTGGCATATTAAGCTACTTTTTGTATTGCTATGGTTAACAACAGACGATTTTTTTATAGCCAAGGAAAGATCTGGGCGTGAAGGGTGATAAGCGTCTCATGCCTTCACTTTTAGGTCATTTTATTAACTTATCAACACAAACACCTTCTTCTCCCTACCGCGGGGAACATAAACTTTAACCAAATCTAAATCGACTTTAACCTCGCCCAAATCTTTCCTTTGTTATATAAAATCGTCCGTTGTTAGCCATTAAATAACGAAAACTAACTTAATATACCAAATAAACTAGCAGACAAGGATACTAAATATGTCATATCAATAAAATATTGCTTATATTAACAAAAATTCGTCTAATAGTATCCAAATTACAATGGAAATTACGTTCTGGGTCTCACGGGGTTAAACTAAAAACACAAAAATAAAAAAACAATATACATACATGAGCAAATGAACTGAAGTGCTAAACCAAATAAAATATATATCATATTTTATTTGGTTTAGTACTTAGGCTCATTTCCTCATGTATGTATATTATGTTGTTGTTTTCTTTATTTTTCCTGTATGCCTTCGGATGAAAATGAAATTATTATTATTATTTTTTCTATAAACGCCTGACACGTGAACACTCGACCAAAAAAGTTCTTAGCGTTCAGTCACAAGAGAGAAAGTCGGGAGGAATATTCTAG
This sequence comes from Chionoecetes opilio, assembly GCA_016584305.1. NCBI lineage: Eukaryota > Metazoa > Arthropoda > Malacostraca > Decapoda > Majidae > Chionoecetes > Chionoecetes opilio. The sequence goes on along the minus strand of JACEEZ010008863.1, from coordinate 107,332 downwards.
TTCTTTCGAGCAGTATCGCATGTCACGATGGAGGGACATTTCAAAACGTCACAACAAAATATACAAGTGAAATTAGAACATGTCACTGAGCCATCAACATGAGAATCCACTTATGAAAAATATATATACACTCTTAGAAAAAAAGGGTAGGAAAAGGGTAGAAAAAGGGTATTTGTAGTGATGAAATACTGCTACCCTTTTTCTACCCTTACAAATATACCCTTTCGGATCGACGCAAATATACCCTTTTCCAACCCTCTTGTCTAAAAAGGGTAGATAAAGGGTAGATGAAGGGTATAATCGGCAGCATCTACCCTCCAGCCTGGACATAGGGTTTAAAAAGGGTAGTGATGGTGCGATGTAACAATTCTACCCTTAATGTACCCCTTATTTCTGAGAGAGTACGTGTAATTCCTTACTACACCTTTTTTTACACATGAGAGATCTTGCAATGTTTCCAGCTGAGGTACTAAATACATATTGGATTATATTTATTACACACATATATATTAGAGTGTGAGGCTTGCAAAGGTAGAATGGTTGTCGCCCGGGGAGAAATCTTGAAGAATGAATGTGTAAAGTATAGAGTGAGACGTCGCGTAGCTTGTAATATGTGAGAGAAAGAGAAAGAGAGAGAGAGAGAGAGAGAGAGAGAGAGAGAGAGAGAGAGAGAGAGAGAGAGAGAGAGAGAGAGAGAGAGAGAGAGAGAGAGAGAGAGAGAGAGAGAGAGAGAGAAGAGAGAGAGAGAGAGAGAGAGAGAGAGAGAAAGAGAGAGGCAGAGAGAGAGAGAGAGAGAGAGAGAGAGAGACAGAGACAGAGCCAGAGACAGAGACAGAGACAGAGACAGAGACAGAGACAGAGACAGAGACAGAGACAGAGACAGAGGCAGAGGCAGAGAGAGGCAGAGAGACAAAGAGAGACAAAGAGAGACAAAGAGAGAGAAAAAGAAAAGAAAAAAAGAAATGAGGGAGAGATGAGAAAAAAATCCTGACATGTGCAGAAGGGAAAGGGACGAAGGATAATTATTGAAGTTATTTAATGACGTGAAGGCAAGAAGGACAAAATGAGGTTAGGATTGCAATAGAGGAAGAATAATGAGAGAGCAGCAACACAGGATCAAATGCAATGCGCGAGGGGGAGATGATAAGGTGGAGGCGGATCATTCATTGTGTGTCCCGCTGAATGCACATATAACAAGACATCGGAACCAGAATAGATACAGATTGCTCGGTGTGTGTGTGTGTGTGTGTGTGCGTGTGTGTGTGTGTGTGTGTGTGTGTGTGTGTGTGTGTGTGTGTGTGTGTGTGTGTGTGTGTGTGTGTGTGTGTGTGTGTGTGTGTGTGTGGGTGTGTGTGTGTGTGTGACGGTGTGTGTGTGTGTGTGTGTGTGTGTGTGTGTGTGTGTTGGTGTTTAGTACTATAGGAGCCGAGTGTGCTTCTTTCCATCAAAAATTTTACACTCTATGTGTGTTTCCAATTATTTAATTTTTTATTGGATTCGTGTTAACTACAATATATGTTTTTCCTTTTTCTTGTCATACTTCCTCCTCTTCTTCCCTCCGTTCCAAACTTAGGTTCAGTTTAGGTCTACATAGCAGTAGCAAAGAGGAGGAAGAAGAGGAGAAGGAAGAGAACGAAGAGGGAGGGAAAGAGGAGGAGGAGGAGGAGGAGGAGGAGGAGGAGGAGGAGGAGGAGGGCAAATGGCAAAGGACAACAAAGGCAATAAAGATAAGGACAGAAGAAAGGAAACAAATAAAAAGTGAGGATGAGAAAGGCTGGGGCGAACGAGGGCAGAGAGAGAGAGAGAGAGAGAGAGAGAGAGAGAGAGAGAGAGAGAGAGAGAGAGAGAGAGAGAGAGAGAGAGAGAGAGAGAAAGAGAGAGGAAGAAGGAAAAGTAAAAAGGAAGAGAAGGTAGAAACAGCCCCATAAAAACAAGAGTAGAAGGGGGAAGTTCTCTGTGTGTCTTTTTTCCATCATTTTGTTATGGAATTTCAATATGACGGCGAGTTCGTTTGATGGAATGTTTTCTCTCGTGATTTCTTTGCGCAACACAGGCAGAGAGCAACACAAGATTAACAAAGACAAGCAACACTCCTCTCTGACCTGACTCCGCCTTTGTTTTGATCTCTCTCTCTCTCTCTCTCTCTCTCTCTCTCTCTCTCTCTCTCTCTCTCTCTCTCTCTCTCTCTCTCTCTCTCTCTCTCTCTCTCTCTCTCTCTCTCTCTCTCTCTCTCATTCCTTCCCTTTTCTTTCTCTTTTGGTTTCTCTCTAATCTGAGGGAAACCAATATGAATACTTTTATTGTTTATTTATTAAATGTATCATTGTTGCTA
>JACEEZ010008863.1:75000-100000 GCA_016584305.1 Chionoecetes opilio | reverse complement strand
TAGAAGTAGAAGACATGTAAACAGAATGTCATATAGAATAAAAAAGAAATTAAAAAAGAATTAAAAAGAAGGACTGTAGAAGAAAACAAAGGCAATCGAGGGCACGTAAAAAGGTCACGTAGAAAAATGAAATGAAAAAGAAGTAAAAAAAAAGGATTGTAGATTAATTGATTTAATGCTAAAAAGGATTGTAGAAGAAAACAAAAAATGGAGAGGCAAGTAGAAAGTAAAAAGAATGCCATGTAGAAAAAATAACCCGAGGTGGGCAACGCAATTTGTTTTCCAATTCCGCAATCGCAATTCCGCAATTCCAACCTGCACCAGTCCGCAATCGCAATTCCGCAATTTTTTTCAGATAGGCCTTTTCGCAATCGCAATTCCGCAATTCCGCAAACTAATTTTGACACCTACAATTAAAGCAAAAAATGTCTCTAGACTCTTTATTAGTGTTTAATACAAGTTTCTGTATTCCTATTCTGTTTCTGTCTATACTTGTTACGTGTCCTTCACAATTAAGTTTTTGTCTCTTTTACCATAGATAACAGTAAAGTCGCCAGGACAACTTTTCTTTCTTTTTACAGACGTGTGGGGGCGTTAATACTTACATTTCTACATCCATGATTTCAGGAAAGTTAGAAGGGGCTATCTGGAGAGTCTGTGTCATTTTGTGTCTTCATCTGTATCATAGTATGGCTATAAATGAACAAATTACAAAAATATCTACAAAGTGGCTACCAACAAAAAAGTCGCCATCTAGTGTTCATTTTACTGAGTTACTGAGTGAGAAAAAAAACGAGTAGTGAAATTTGAAACCGTCTATACTCGCAGATACAAAGCATAAAACAACGCTGAAACAGGATAGATTATACAATCATGATATAAACTACCGTGTATTATCTTCAGTGGCACATAAAAATCAGTAGTAATGCTATAATTCGTAATATTTGGCGCCTGGCGACATGATTGCAAGTGGCGACTTTACTGTTATCTACGGTATAGTGTTTTTCTTTACTTTTACACGTCACAGTCTACTGGCTAGTAATCACTAATCTAAGTAATCTACTAATCTTCCTCTTCCTCCTCCTCCTCCTCCTCCCACTTCTTCTGGTTCAGCATGTGGAGGTTGGCAACTAATCACACACACGGCCAGCGTACACGCTCTCAATCCCAAGTTCCAGAACACACTGACTGAGTGACTGAGTGACTGTGCTACACTTGGCAAGTTGGCAGTTGGCAGTGTCGTCTCCACAATATTTGGTGGAAACTTATGTTCACGCGGGCACTTGTCACTTTGAAGGTGGTGACCGTCACAATTATTGCGATTGCGTTTAAAATTTTTAGCGGTCCGCAACCCGCAATTCTGCGTTTTTTTCAGGCATCCGTAATTGCGCAATTCCGCAACCGAATTACCCATTCCGCAAGTTATTGCGATTGCGTTTCAAAATTTTGGCGGTCCGCAATTCGCAATTCCGCAATTTTTTCAGGCATTCGTAATTGCGCAATTCCGCAACCGAATTACCATTCCGCAAGTTGCGGAATTGCGGAATTCGACGACGACTTCATTCCCTTACTCCACTGTTTATGCACCTCTTTATCTTCCTCTTCCCTTTCCCCTCCATGTTTAATCATGCTATTCATTCTTATTCATGCTATTCATTCCCCTGCCCCGCCGTTTGGTCCTCGCGCCCTCAGTACGAGCTGGTGGTGGCGGCGCGGGCGGGGGAGGCGAGCAGCGAGGCGCGGGTGGCGGTGCGGGTGCAGGACCAGAACGACCACGCCCCTGTCTTCCCCACGTCCCTGCACGAGACGCAAATCACGGAGGAGGACGACAGGCACCTCCCCAAAACCATCCTCACGGTGAGGGTTTTTTTTTTTTTTTTTTTTTTTTTTACGTTGGAGCTGAGGTTTTTTGTTTTTAAGATTGATTTTTCTTTTTCTTTTATTATTTTTTTTACGTTGGAGCCTATAGCGCCTGTATATTATTTCATTTATAGTACTATTATTTGAGTATACTAGTTACGGCTCAAAATCTTACCCCTTTGTTGATATTGTGTGCCTTTATCCGCTGGTACAGATTGCTGCCTTTATTAATGTTAATGTATTTCTGGCGGGAATTAACGCGCTGCACCCTCTTTATTTGCGTCGTTGCAGCAAGTGACGGCGACGGACGCAGACGCCGGGCAGTTCGGTCGCCTAACCTACACCCTCTCGGGGGACGGCGTCGGGGGTACTAAGGAGGACTCTGCCTTCGCTATTGACCCTGTAACAGGCGCCATCCGTCTATTGAGAGTGAGTAGAAACCTTGAGGCTCAGAAAACCGTAGAGGGGGTGAGAAGGGGACGTAGACAGTGGGTGGGTGTGGGCGAGGAAAGGGGTTGTTAGCGAAGACGTTTAACCCCTTCACACCCAGATTTTTCCTTTGCTAAATAAAAGTGTGTGTTGTTAGCCATAAAATTACGAAAACTAACTTAATATACCAAATTAGCTAGTGGACAAGGATACTAAACAGGTCATATCTATAAAACATTGTTTATATTCACTAAAAATCGTCTAATGGCACCCAAATTACAATGGAAATTACGTTCTGGGCCTCAAGGGGTTAATTGGTGCAGGTGGGGAGGAAGGCCTTGGGAAGGGAAAGGGGGGTGTTAACTAAAGCTCCGTCCACACTAGCGGGCAAAGCCCGCCGGGCAGTGCCCGTCACGGGGAAAAGCCCGCGGGGCGCGGGCACACTGAAACTGTCGTCCACACAGCAGAGCCTGCCTGGCCCAGTCTGAGGCGAGCAGCTGGGCAGCCAGGCAGTGTAGCCGTTCTCTATTCAGGAAGACTGTGCGGTACGGCAACAATGCGAAGCAGGAAGGACCATAAGAAGCTGGCACTGTGTACCATAATCATTGCTATGTGTCTGAAAAAGGACAAAGTGGAGAAAAAGAAGTGGCTCCACATGTAACCTCGTATGTCTGGCAGCAACGCACTGCCAGGCGCGGCAAGCAGTGCCTGGTGAAATCGCTCACCTACCTTCACGGGCATTTTACTCGTTTGCCCGCGGGCACAAGCGGTGAGCCCGTCAACAGGCAAACTGCTCACTTGTGCCCGCGGGCAATGCCCGCTAGTGTGGACGGACCTTAAATTAGAGAAGGAAGAGGGATAATAGGTAGAGGGGAGAGCAGGTGTCTCCACTTATAGATAACGTAACTCTGTTTTTCAATTATATGTAAGACGACTGTAAACAACTTAATTGGCTCCAAACTTTCATTGATTATAATGTGTTCTTTCTTTCTGGACTATTTTGAAAGATGTGACATATTTGATGCTTTTGTGAGTGTTCAAGGACATTTTTTACTTTTTTTTATGATGCTGATGTTTAGTCATAGGGAAGATACGTGTCATTTCAAATATACCTATTGTGTGTGTGTGTGTGTGTGTGTGTGTGTGTGTGTGTGTGTGTGTGTGTGTGTGTGTGTGTGTGTGTGTGTGTGTGTGTGTGTGTGTGTGTGTTTGTTTGTGTGTGTTTGTTTGTGTGTGTGTGTGAGAGAGAAAAAAAAGTTGAGTAAATTCAAAACAATCACCATAAGAATTTCGAAGTTCATGGATCAGAGTAATTGAATGTCGTGCAGCAAAGTTTATGCTCACCAGACGGTCTCTATAAGTTTGCGCAGAGCAGGCGTCGTACGTTCTAATCTGTGTATTTATGTTGCCTAAGATATTGTTGCTCGCTACTGGTCCCGACTCATACTCGCATTTATACACACAATATTGAGAACAGGATTACTGAGTTCCAGGAAAAGGAATCACCTCATATCTTTCCCTTGCTACAGAATTGACATGAAATGAGACCAGATACAAACGTAATTTTCCATGATTCATATTCTCCCTCGTCATTGGGGATTCAGTGAAGCACGAGACAACAGTGGTAGGATTAATAGCTAACAGAAGGCTTCGTGTTCCTCGTGTGGACTGAAGGTGTGAGTTGACAGGAATGGATTCAAGAACAAGGTCAAGACATCTACTTGTCATCCATCCCCCTCCCCTCTGACTATTATACCTCTTCTTGCTCTTACTTAACACCTCCCTTTCCCTTCCCAAAACCTTCCTCCCCATTTTGTATCCCCGTCACCGCTAACAATCCTTTTCCTCGCCCACACCCACTCACTGTCCACATCCCCTAAATCACCCCCAGCCTCACCACCTCTCCCCTCACAGGTCCCCCCTCCAGGTCCCCTAACCCCCCACTGCCTCCCTCACTCTTAACTCTTCTTCCCGTCTCTTCCTCTCATTCTGTAACTAGAGTCACCTTCACCCTCTCTATCCACCCCTATCCCCTCACCTCGTCCATGTCCCCTCTTTCTGCCTACATCCGTCCCTTCCCCTCAGCCCCTGGACCGCGACCCTCCCCATGGCCGGGCACAGTGGCGCCTCCAGGTGACGGCCTCGGACGGGGAGCTGGAGGCACGCACTGAGGTCCGCGTTAATGTGAAGGACGTGAATGACAACGCGCCCTTCTTCCCCTCCACCACCACCACCGCCGCAGTCTCCGAGGACACCCCAAGAGGTAGGCCAGGTCACTTATAGAGCTATTAGTGACCTCTCTCTCTCTTTGCTCTCTATTAGTGACCTTGGAGGTAGGGATCCACACTAAAGGCCAAGAAATGCTGACAGTTAGAACGAAGGTAAATGTTCTTCGTCACAGAGTTATGATGCATACCTGGGCCTTACCTGGCCTATGAGTCTTGTCACTGAGGTTTTATTTTGCATAAAAACTAAACTACATGCGAATAAAAACCATATAACTGGACCTAAACAAATATATTAAGTTCATCACAAACATTCACAAAAATATTTGAGTAATGTTGTATTTCTTCATAATAATGAATATGCATTTCTAACACGGTCTCCATTACTTGTATGGGCTGAGCAAATGCACAGAAGAGATATGGAGGTATCTTTTTTTCTTCGTGTTGTGGCGGACCGTTGTGAAGCTCAGGGTATTGGGAGGCCACACGTTGTACAAGAACTACATTGTGTAGAAGCATGGTGGTGCTTGTTGTAGTGTAGGTAGCGTGGGTAGCGTGGGTAGCGTGGGTAGGTAGCGTATACTATAGAGATATACACTGTTGTATATAATTACAAGTATATATTCACAACTTGTACGGATAATCGCAGAGACGCAAGGAAGAAGCGTCTTGATGAAGCGACGGGTCCTAAGTAACTGAAGAGTGAGTGAGAGAGTGGTGTCCTGACCTGACCCAGAGAACACATGCCCGTAGACCTGACCCAGAGAACACATGCCCGTACACCTGACCCAGAGAACACATGCCCGTAGACCTGACCCAGAGAGCACATGCCCGTACACCTGACCCAGAGAACACATGCCCGTACACCTGGCCCAGAGAACACATGCCCGTACACCTGACCCAGAGAACACATGCCCGTACACCTGGCCCAGAGAATACATGCTCGTAGACCTGACTCAGACAACACATGCCCGTAGACCTGGCCCAGAGAACACATGCCCGTACACCTGGCCCAGAGAACACATGCCCGTAGACCTGACCCAGAGAACACATGACCGTACACCTGGCCCAGAGAATACATGTTCGTAGACCTGACTCAGACAACACATGCCCGTAGACCTGGCCCAGAGAACACATGCCCGTACACCTGGCCCAGAGAACACATGCCCGTACACCTGGCCCAGAGAACACATGCCCGTACACCTGGCCCAGAGAACACATGCCCGTACACCTGGCCCAGAGAACACATGCCCGTACACCTGGCCCAGAGAACACATGCCCGTAGGCCTGACTCAGAGAACACATGCCCGTACACCTGACCAAGAGAACACATGCCCGTAGACCTGGCCCAGAGAACACATGCCCGTACACCTGACCCAGAGAACACATGCCCGTACACCTGACCAAGAGAACACATGCCCGTACACCTGACCAAGAGAACACATGCCCGTAGGCCTGACTCAGAGAACACATACCCGTACACCTGGCCCAGAGAACACATGCCCGTAGACCTGACTCAGAGAACACATGCCCGTACACCTGACTCAGACGACACATGCCCGTAGACCTGACCAGAGAACACATGCCCGTAGACCTGACTCAGAGAACACATGCCCGTAGACCTGACCCAGAGAACACATGCCCGTACTACTAACCCAGAGAACACATGCCCGTAGACCTGACTCAGAGAACACATGCCCGTAAACCTGACCCAGAGAACACATGCCCGTACTACTAACCCAAAGAACACATGCCCGTAGACCTGACTCAGAGAACACATGCCCGTATACCTGACTCAGAGAACACATGCCCGTACACCTGACTCAGACAACACATGCCCGTAGACCTGACCAGAGAACACATGCCCGTAGACCTGACTCAGAGAACACATGCCCGTAGACCTGGCCCAGAGAACACATGCCCGTAGACCTGACTCAGACAACACATGCCCGTAGACCTGACCAGAGAACACATGCCCGTAGACCTGACTCAGAGAACACATGCCCGTAGACCTGACCCAGAGAACACATGCCCGTACTGCTAACCCAGAGAACACATGCCCGTAGACCTGACTCAGAGAACACATGCCCGTAGACCTGACCCAGAGAACACATGCCCGTAGACCTGACTCAGAGAACACATGCCCGTACACCTGACCCAGAGAACACATGCCCGTACACCTGGCCCAGAGAACACATGCCCGTACACCTGGCCCAGAGAACACATGCCCGTAGGCGAGAAGGGTCGGGTTGCCAGATACCTACATGTCACCACTACTGTAACTTAAGGCATCGTAAGTTGACTGGATTGCTGCCACCAGCCAACTGATGTGTTGGCCAACAGGGAAGTACGTCACGTCCTCAGGGAACGGAGATGATGCTGTGAGTTGTGATACTTTGGGGAGGTATCTAATGGGTAACGGGTTCGATATTGACTGTGAAATGTTGTTGACGAGAGTTGTCCTGGCAGGCAGTGTGGTGGCGCGAATGGTTGCCACAGATCCAGACGATCCTCGGGAAGGCAGCAACGCACGCCTTGTGTACTCCCTGGAAAAGAACGTGATAGATGAGTCGAGCGGCCGCCCCATCTTCGTGATCGACAGCGCGGCGGGCGTGATCAGCACGGCGCTGTGCTGCCTCGACCGAGAGAAGACCCCGCGCTACGTCATCCAGGTGGTGGCGACCGACGGCGGCGGCCTGAAGGGTGAGTGGCGCGGCGGTGCATGGCTGAGACACAACAGGCAACCACTGAGTGTTTTGCTTCAGGTCACCTTACGCTCAGCGCCTCACGCCTCCCCCAGGCACGGGCACGGTGGTGGTGGACGTGAACGACGTGAACGACGTGCCTCCAAGGTTCTCGCGGCCTGAGTGGACGCTGGACGTGCCTGAGAGTCTCCACCCTGACAGCGTGCTGGCCACCCTCACCGTCGTGGACCAGGACGTCACCAATCACTTCGCCTACAGAGTCAGTGCCAACACTTGCATATTAAGACATTATTTATGAACAACCATGTTGCTATTTGTTATTGGATATGATAAAAAGCCTTTTTTTTTATTATTCCAATTCTTTAACACATTAACACAACTGACTGTACGTAGCTGCGCCTCATGGATATCATTAATTTAAACTACAATATTTTTTTAAATATCTTTCTTTTTCCTTTTCGTTGGCTGCTGGGCGTAGGTGGTACCGAACAGCGGCGAGGGGTGGCAGATGTTTGGCGTGGAGGAAAGGCGCCGCCGCGGGCCGGGAGGAGACCTTCGTTCACTTGCTGCCCTCGATTTTGAAAACCCCGCTCACCGCAAAGGCTTCCGCTTCAAGGTCGAGGTCACGGACATGGTAGGTCACCGCCCACACAGGCACACACAAACAAACGCACATGCACACAGTCACACTGAAGGACTCCTCGGGACACTGTATCAAAGTAACTTTGCATGTTTTCCCCTTATTGCAGGGGACCAACGGGTGGGATGACAAATACCATGTGGACGGCGCATGGGTCAACCTGAGACTTGTGGATGAAAACGACAACGCACCTTCTTACATTAGCCGGTCAGCACGACTCACCCTTCCTGAGGACACGCCCGTCGGCACACACCTCGCCACATTCACCGCACGGGACCTTGACGGGGTGAGTCTAAGTATAAGCAGGATACATTTCATCCCATCTTAGTTTATGCCCCGTCCGTATACCGTCCTCGCATTGTCCTCTTTTTCGGCAGGGCGGGCAGGCAATCCGGTATCAGGTGGCTGGCGCCAGCGACCCCGGCCGTCTGTTTGACGTGGACGGCAGCGGGGCGGTGCGTCTGGTGGGCGGGCTGGATCGGGAAGAGGCAGACACCCACAGTGTTCTGGTGTGGGCGATAGACCAAGGTGCGCCACCCAGAACTGCCACCGCTACTCTATCTGTGAGTGTCATTCTAATATCACTTCTGTCAACTACCTCCGTTGCAAAATGACGAACAAACTGAAGTGTCAAGTTATCCTCAAATGTATTCGTAATAGATTTCCTCTGCTCTCCATTGTTTGCTTTTTATTGACCTGCTCCACAGATTGACGTGACGGACGTGAACGACAACCCGCCGTTCCTGGCGGAGCCTCGCGAGGCCCAGGTGACGGAGAACAGCGCGGCACAGCTGGTGGCGCAGGTCAAGCTGGGTGACCCCGACGACTGGCGGCAAGGTCACGGCCCACCCTTCACTGTCTTCCTGGACCCCCGCGCCCCGCCCCACGTCACCCGCAGCGTCACAGTCACGCTGGACAAGAGTGAGTCTCTCTTAACACTCTGTTGTACACAGGGGCTGCACCTCTATAGGGGAAGCAAGGCTTGCCCTCCTCCATGGTTGACATGTCTTATTACTATTTGGTGCAGGAGGGGACGACGGGCGTGGCGTGGGCGTGGTGTGGACGCGGGCGCCGCTAGACCGGGAGGAGCGTGCCGCCCTGCTGGTGCCCCTGGTGGTGGGTGACGCCGGGTGGCCCTCCCTCACCGCCACCCTCACCCTCACCCTCCACGTGGCCGACACCAACGACAACCCCATGGCGCCCGCCCACAAGCACGTCGCCGTACACACAATGCAGGTCAGAACACAACACAGGCCCCCACACACCTTGCAGGTTAGACCCTCCACACAGAACACACCCTGCAGGTCGGGCCCCCAACACACCCTGCAGGTCAGACCCTCCACACAAACACACCCTGCAGGTCGGGCCCCCAACACACCCTGCAGGTCAGACCCTCCACACAAACACACCCTGCAGGTCAGACCCTCCACATACCCTGCAGGTCAGGACCCCCAACACACCCTGCAGCTCGGGCCCCCAACACACCCTGCAGGTCAGACCCTCCACACAAACACACCCTGCAGGTCGGGCCCCCAACACACCCTGCAGGTCAGGACCCCCAACACACCCTGCAGGTCAGACCCTCCAAACACCCTGCAGGCCAGGACCCCCAACACACCCTGCAGGGCGGGCCCCCAACACACCCTGCAGGTCAGACCCTCCACACAAACACATCCTGCAGGTCAGACCATACATACACCAAGTAATGTCCCTCTAAACACCATGTATGCAGGTCGCTTTCTGTACACCCTGTACTGTACTTTCTGTACTGATCAGGTCTGCCACATATCTCACGGGAACCTCTACAAGAATAAGCTTATTCTTAAAGTAGATGAGTTTCTGGTTCAACACGTGCCTTTGTAAATCTCCCTATTCACACACGCTTCTATCTCTTTTCCAGCGCCAGGGCGCGGCGGTGCCCCTGGGGCGGGTGTACGTGCAGGACCCAGACGACTGGGACGCCGCGGCCAAGACCTACGCCTGGAGGCACCCCAAGGCGGGCTTCTTCCTCAACACCTCCAGCGGCCACCTGTCCATGGCGCCCGCCACCCCAGACGGCCGGTAGGGATGCCACCTGGGCAACCTTCTTCTTTTAAAGCTGCGATAACCATGGCATATACAAGGTTTGCGTGCAATAATTACTGTGGAATTAGGTCAATGCAAATATCAAAAGTTCAAGCAACAATGACTTCTTTTGCAGGTATGAGCTCAGATTCAAGGTGAGTGATGACAATCAAGGCCAGTTTGGTGTCGAGGCGGACGTGACGGTGACAGTGAAGACCCTGAGCCCGCACGACGTGACGCACGCGACGCCCCTCACCCTGGCGGTGGATCCAGACCACCTCGTCAGGGCAGACAAGGTCAGGGCTTTGTATCACGGCGCCTCGCTACCTACTCATGAAGATTTCAAATTTGTTGCCATAATGGTTTCTTAATCTATCAGGGCCTATGTCGAACAAATGTACGCCTTATGTGTTTATAGTGTATAAATTTCTGCAGGGTGAGACTTCCTTGCTGCACCGCCTGCGAGCGACTGCCAGTGCGTGGGTGGGGACGCCGGTGGCGGCGGTGTGGGTGCAGCCTCTCAGGGAACACCCGGAGCCCTCTATGGGGCGGGGCGCGTCCAGGGTGTGGCTGGTCACGCCGGGGGCTCATCAACGCGGACCACGTGCTGCTCCACAGGAAGGACGAGGTGAATGGTGGTACATTGGAGTCTAAGAATGTTTGAACTGTGAATGTTGTGAGTGAAATGTGAAGTATGAAATGCACAAACACTGAGGCATCCCTTGGTAGTGTTCAACGAGAAGGAGCCTTACCATGGAGCATGAATGTGAAGACATCATAAATTTATAAGACGTTCTAGAAGCTTAATCTTGAAACATCACTTTAATGAATTTGTCTGAGCAACGTTTACATGCATAAACTATACATACATGCATACATACATGATGTGTAGTATATAGAATAACTATGAATCACTAGAATTTATGTTTATCCAGGCTTTTCAGTCCTTTAGTACCTGAAAACATTACGAACCCTCAGCTGAGCAATATTTTGGGAGTAGAGGTGAAAACGGTTGGAGTGGGAACATGTCAAGAGTACCTCGTCGATAAGGCCTCCGATCCCATCACCACCGACAAGCGCTTCGCAGTGGATCCTCAGTGCCACCAAGGGTGTTGGGTGCGGGCCGTCCTCACCACCGGGTTCAGCATTGTGGATGCCAACACCTCGGCGGTGGTGGGGCCGCGCCTCGAGGTGCAGACGGGTTGTGGTTGTGACAACACCTCACCTCCACCCGACGCCGCCTGCACGCCTTACACCTGTCTGAACGGCGGCAGGTGTGTGCCAACATCAACAGGCACAAAGTAAGTCTGTCAATGGTTTGTTCCACCTAACCATGCTTTATAGCTGCATAAATCAGCTTTGTGTAGCCTATACATACAACCGATTACTGGGAGCCGAGGCTTGGTGAGTCCTTCCTGGTTCACGGTTTAGTTAGTGTTGTATGCTGCACTAACAGCCCTTCCTTAACGAATGCCACAAAACAACATCACTGCTTCCCTAGAAGTCTCTTAAGTCTCTTCATTCATTATGCTTTTCTTTGTTTCCAAACCACTATTGGCAGCGACGACCCCTTTCCTTCCCCTTGTTAGTTGTCTCCTCTCTCCCCATGCCAGGTGTATATGTCCCTACGGCACGCTGGGCTCCCGCTGCAAAGTGCTGTCCAGACACTTTCAGGGCGGCGGGGAGGGACAGGGTGGGGGTGGCGGGGCCATCACTCAGGGGGCGTGGGCGTGGGTGCCGCCCATCCCTCCCTGCGCTGAGGTGCACGTGAGCCTGGAAGTCCTGACCACCACAGACACCGCCGCGCTGCTCTACTCCGGGCCAGACCAGAGTGGCGAGCAGGGCCACGGCAGCCACGACGCGATGCTGCTGGAGCTGCGACACGGGCGGCCGGCGTTACTGCTGGACCTGGGCGGCGGCCCAGTCACCCTCAGCCTCAACTCCTCCCCCTCTCTGCACGACAACGCGTGGCACAGGATAGACCTCATCTGGAAGGACGAGGTGAGGCAAGGCGGGTTCACGTCAGTCACAGGGTGATGCCATGTGAGGAACCGCACGTACACATGTACTACCCACACACGCACTTCCTTCTGCTCACAGCTGGTGGAGATGATCGTGGACCTGTGTCTGGGTGGCAGCTGGGACCAGCTGTCCACACCTTCCCCAGCTGCTCAAAATCACACCTCAACGCCCACCCTTCCTGACGCCCACGCGTGTCGGGGAGCCGCTAGGTTGTCGCGGAACGCCCGCGTCCTGAACACCGGCGGGGTGCTTCAGGTGGGCGGGCTGGCGCACCCTCTGCCCGCACTCCAGGTGGACGGCAGCTCGGCGCCGCGCCACCCGCCACACTTCCGTGGCTGCATCAGGAACCTCAGAATCAACGGCAAGGTGAGTGTTGACGCGACAATCATCACGTCAATCCTGGACATGAAGTGATGCTGATTGACAAATAATCAATCATGCATGGGTACTGAAGCATTTCCGAGTAAGCAAGACAGAATGATACGTCATCAGAAAAATGACGTCCAAGAACTAATATTGACATAGTAGAACGGTCATGTGTATCCTATTTTTTCTTTTCTTTGGGTGGTCACTTTCCAGGAAAACAGCAGCACTCCTGCGTGGCACAGCATGTATGATGCATGCCAGGCAACGGCTGCACGCAACCTCCCTGCGATATCTGGCCCAAGGATGAATAAAAAAATTAAAAAAGACCTATATAAATAAAACTCAGCCACATCAGCGATAATCCTATTTTTGTCAAGGTTATAAATCATGAACAGTCATCGGGAGGTTTCATTGAGATTCATCGCCTAGATATGAACAAATAAAATAAATGCCTTTACTTCACATCTTTATGGTAGGCGTTATTAAAGTATCAAAATACAACTCCATGTGTGGTTTCATGAATAGGACATATCAGCGTTTGTATTTCATGGTCTCAGCCGCCAGATGTCCTTAGTGAGTTCTCCGGTTGGAAGAAAAAAATGTGGACAACTTTAAATCTCTCAATACATGCACATTTTTCTATATACTTTTGACCAGTGTATTTTCTCTTCTTAGCATGTTGGTAATATGTATATATATATATAATTATATATATTAATATTATATATATATATTATATATATATATATATATATATATAATCTTTTAATTAAATGATCATTACGATAACTGCGAGTCCCTTCCATCCTCCACCCCATGGAGCATGGAGTCACTATATGGAGTCCCCTCCATCCTCCACCCCGTCCCGTCTACATCAAGCAGGTTATATAAGAAAGGAGGCGACTCGCCATCCTATCTGACTGGTTATGTTAGCAACCACTTTGAAGGACACTTTAACCTTTGTGAAGTATTTTCTTTATGTGTAATATGCACAGTAATGATCCTTATACATTTGAAATGTACTTTAATTAGGAAATAATGCAAAATTCTTATTTATTCAAGAAAACCAGTGCATATTTGTGCGGAGTACACAACAAGACCGTGTTACTTCCTTGAATAATGCGGCGATGGGAATGTTATTCTATGATATATATTGTCAGTAAAGAATGTCTAGATGTTAACTATACCTAGGCAGTCATATTTTCCATTTATTTTTGTGTATCAATTAGATAGAAAGCCTGAAAATGCAATGAGTCGACGCGTAAAATCTCCATGTTTTGAGTCAATCTCCCCTCATTGGGGCGGGGCGGGCGGCTTCACCCGATAACACAGGGAATGCGCGGCATGCCGCCTCCTCCTATTATAACCTCCACGGGCTACATCTATTTTCCCAACTTTCTTCGTTTTGGTTCTTTCTTAGCTGAAGGAAATATTACCCAGCCTTCAACTTCAGCCATACATGGATGTTTTTCTACTTCTTTTCTTGAATCAGAGTTGCATTCTGCCACAACACACACAAACGCAGTCATCGTAACTCGCCTGTATGTTATTGTTTACGGGCCGCTCTCTCAGCTTAAGGCCGGTTCCCACTATCCCGCTTGTACGGTCGCCGTACAACAACAATGACGTCACCATCATCACCGCTTGAGTGGTATTTGTGGTAACTGGGCACAGTTGGCAACTCCGCTCGAGCGGACACCGCCGAGCGGGAGAGATGACTTGAATTTAACTTTGTACGGCAGCCGTACAGCGGTACGGCGGTGCGGTAGGCTTTGTTGTGACGTCATTGTGACGTCTTTGTTGTTGTACGGCGGCCGTACAAGCGGGATAGTGGGAACCGGCCTTTAAGCTGATATTCGTGCGCCTGGCAGCGTGACAGGCTGCTGCTTAAGGATGCCACCTTTTCATAATGTATGCCATTATTTCAATAGTTACAGACACTGACATGTGTTATCTTTTCATGAGTTGGCTTAATATAGTCTCTTGTTGCATTTCATTGGCATTTCTGTAAGAACTGTCTGTTTTAACATGTGTAAAAGGGCTCTCTATTGGTATTTGTAAAATGTCCTTCTAAATGTTGTAGTTTTCACTCAACGATGAATTTCTTTTATTAATATTAGAGTATGCATATTATGATATACATTGGATACTAAAAACTTCATTGAAGTACAGCATCAACTGATAAACAAAACAATAAAAATGCGTAACTGATTACTTTAAAGCACCTTGTCCACATTTCTGAGAGACGACACTATGGACATCTGGCGGCTGAGACCATGAAATACAAACGCTGATATTTCTTATTACTGCAGCTTGATTCGAGCCCTGCGTCGCGTTAATAAGGACGCAGGAGTGGCTGCCGGTGGGGGATTCAATAGCCTTTTGTGTCTCAGCCTCGCAGACTGCCACTCCCCTCCTGAATCTCTTAACCCGCTGAGTACCAGCTAAATATAATAAAAAGTGCACCCACAGCCCAGCTGATTTTTTTTTTTTAATTAAAAAGGTACAAAATGAAGAAAACTAAAATTATCACTCTTCTCGAAAAAATGGGGTTCTAGGGGGGGTGGGGCACCCTCAGACATCAGCTAATTTAAGGTTCCCGCGCGCCTAGCCCTCAGCTGAGCGCGCAGCATGGCAAAGGTACGATGCGTCCAATTTTCGGGTGGCGGTTATTTTCACACCACCCGAGCATCATGTGTGCCTTCATAGTTCATATATACCCCGTATGTATCACATAATGTCATAATAAGTCAATTTCAAGTGTGATAAGTTGACATAGTAAGGTCTTCTAAATGAAGACGAGTAGCAGCAGCGCCCTCGCGTCCCGGTAACCATGGCGACGGGCGGCCATGATGGATTTGTACCCTTTCTATTTGTATCCTTGTGTAGGATGTTCTTTGTCCCGCAGTAATGACTCATGCGCATCCCCCGTCCCAACAAGCCTATACTTGAGGGTTGCCACGTATATAAGGCATATCACATACCAATCTCAAGTCAATAGCTACCATAGAACAGGAGTAAATAAGGGCTAAAGTCGCGGCGAAAAAGTGGATAAGCTCGCGCCTCTAATCCGCTCCCCCCCTACCCACACGGCGTGCCCACGCAGTTGCCGGGTACCGCCACCTTTGCCCCACATATCAAGCAGTGCCCCATACCATTTTCAGGCCATTCCTTACCATAGAACCCGCGTACCAGATTTCTAAATTGCGGACGCACAGGGTGCGTCGCTGGGACTGGGCGTTGCATACATACTTGACGCATCACGTGCGTCGCTGGTATCCAGCCGGTTAAGAGTGTTCTTTAACTTTTACTAGTGAGACCCTGGCCAGGAAGGAGACGCATTCTTACCACACGTGCTGCGCCCTTAGCTTCACGGCACACACACACACACACGCACACACACACACACATACACACACACACACACACACACACACACACACACACACACACACACACACAAACAAAACACACATACACACACACGACGGTATTATCGGTGCACGCGTCGGGTCTGAGCTCATTTCATTGCAGGCTTTTTGTTACCTCTTTTTGTATTTGCCCTAGGCCAGTCCTTTGTGATGTAAAAAAAAAAAAAAAAAAAATTCGGCCAACCGGTAATATGCTGCGAGAATAACTGGTAATAGGTTACAACATACTATATCTTTAAATTGGTGGTAAACTTATATATGATGTTACTCAAATTAATTTACTGTAAAGCATACTACATAAACCTCTATTTGTTTATATCATAGATTTAATATATCAATCAATCATTGGGGGCATACGCCGGGGGGCGCGTCGCCTCGCCCACCCTACGACGCCACTCCCGGAGGTCACCACGCGCGAGTTCCCATGCAGGCTCCTTTCCCACACCAAGCAGCTCTCGACAAGAAACATCAACTTGCCCCAGCCACGAGCCTTGTGGGCGCCCCCTTGGCCTCCTCCACGCCGGATTGTCTCTTACATCTCTTCTTATTGCTGGATACAATCCGATGGGAAGGATCGGTTTCAGGGTAGCGTGCCACATGCCCATATAGCCGAAGTTGGCGCTGACGGACTATGCAGGTAATAGGCCTCGATTCAGTCTCACGGTGCAATCGCTGATTTGACACGTAATCATCCCAGCGATACCCCATGATTCTGCGAAGACACTTATTACCAAAGGCATTGATTCGTCTCTTCAAGTCACTATTTAGTGTCCATGTCTCACAACCATAGAGTAAGACAGGGATCACAAGCGACTTGAAGATCCAGATCTTTGTCCTCCTGCACAGGTACCGACAACGCCAAATACTCCCGCTGAGGGAGTCCATAACACCGTGGGCTATGCCAATCCGCCGTAAGGCTTCTTGACGTGACCCGCCGTCATTATGGACTGCGCAACCAAGGTATGTAAAACTTTCCAAGATCTCAATGTCCTCGCCACACGCATGAACAGACTGTACTGCTTCATCTAGTAAGTCTCCAAACACCTGGACCTTGGTCTTGAGCCAGGAGACCTCAAGTCCCAAAGGCTTTGCCTCCTCGTGCAGCGCCTCGAGAGCCATCACCAGGACCTCCAGCGACTCAGCAAAGATTACTGCATCATCGGCAAAAACAAGATCAGTGATCTTGGTGTTGCCGACGGATGCTCCACAATCACTTTGATCTACAACCTTGTCCAATACCCAGTCCATACAAGCGTTGAAAAGTGATGGGGCAAGGACGCACCCTTGCCTCACTCCTGTATTCACAGGAAAGAAGCTGGATACACCTGCCCCACACTTCACAGCACTCTCAGTCCCAGAATACAGACCAGTTATCAAACCAATAGTCCTTGCAGGGATCCCTCGAAGTCGCAGAAGATCCCAGAGTGACTCACGATGCACTGAGTCAAACGCCTTCTTGAGATCAACATAGGCTGCAAGCATCCCCTGTCGAAACTCACGTCGGCGTTCCACCAGGACACGAAGCGCTAGGATACGGTCCGTTGTTGACTTACCAGGCGTGAACCCAGACTGCTGAGGTCTCTGATGCTTCACCAGATGACTCGGCGGCGAATTCGTGTCAGCAATAGATGGGCAAGCACCTTGCCTGGTACGCTGAGCAGTGTAATACCGCGGTAATTGTTGCAGTCCTGACGGTCCCCTTTCCCTTTACAGATAGGGACGACCTGCCCCCTTTTCCAGTCAGGAGGAATGGTACCTGATTGCCACACGGCAGTCAGGACAGTATGCAACCCGCGGATCATGGCCTCACCCCCAGCTTTGAGGAGCTCCGCACTGATATTACAAACACCAGCTGCCTTTCCACCCTTCAACTTTGCTACAGCCTCTCTGACTTCGTCAAGAGAGGGTGCGGTTTCGTCAATGGAAGGATCGGCATCCACTGTCTGTAACCCAGTGGTGTGAAGCTGCTCAGTTGGAGGGTCCACCGTGAACAACTGCCCAAAGTACTCAGCCCAACGAGCCATCTGCCCATCCATGTCCGACACGAGGCGCCCATCTGCTGTTCGAATAGCACTCGCTCGAGAAGGAGACTTGGAACGGAGCTTCTTCAGGGCTCGGTAGGCGGATCGGAGGTCATTAGCGTTCAAATAACCCTTGACATCCTCAGCGAGACTCCTGACATAGCTCTCCTTGTCTCTCCTCAGGAGGGTTCTAGTCCGGCGTGACAGAGCCCTGTGCTGGTCCCGGTTCCCAGCCAGCCTGGCAGCGCGATTTAATATAGATGCTTGAAATTCTTGGTAAGCTTGTAGATGTGTTACTCAAATAAATTTACTGTAAAGCATACCGCATAGCTAAATTAAAACATACCACATAGCTAAAGTAAAGCATACCACATAGCTAATGTAAAGCATACCGCATAGCTAAAGTAAAGCATACCACATATCTAAAGTAAAACATACCGCATCGCTAAAGTAAAGCATACCGCATAGCTAAAGTAAAGCATACCACATAGCTAAAGTAAAGCACACCGCATCGCTAAAGTAAAACATACCACATAGCTAAAGTAAAGCATACCACATAGCTAATGTAAAGCATACCGCATAGCTAAATTAAAACATACCGCATAGCTAAAGTAAAGCATACCACATAGCTAAAGTAAAGCATACCGCATAGCTAAAGTAAAGCATACCACATAGCTAAATGTCTATTTATTTTAGCCATAGATATAATCTAGATGGTAGGCGAGTGTCAAAGCCTCTCTCCCAGTGCCTGGGTCGCTCTTGGATTGGATCATGGCAAGGAGACTTTGTTATGAGATCCTCGCACACGTCTCACAGTTACAACGAAATTAGTTTGCAGCTTTCCGCCTCGGGCAAATATCATGTATGCCACCGTCCTTGTAGCCCATTGTATTGTCTTTCGTCTCTGTTGCCTTGCTGTTGGTCTCCACTGCAATTAAGTCAAGCTTCATATTCTAATTCTCTGTTATTCTCTTTCTTTCTCTTGTAGTGCCCCTCCTTGTGGCTAGATGTTAATTTGAAGGGCTCCACAAACCTGGCGATTACGCTGCCACCACCCACAATGAGTGGGGGAAAAAAAATCTAAAGATTCAGAGAATATATGAGGATAACTGGGACTTAATGAACGACTCGTTAATAGGGTTTCTTTATAATCATCACGATCAGTAATCACATCACAACTCCTATGGTTTCACCGAAAACATGAAATAATAATAATAATAATAATAATAATACCCGAAACGACTTACTTCTCATCCGGGCTTAACACAGTTACAAAAGTTCCAATACTCAGTTATTAGGTACTATACTTATCTACATAAATAAACAACGGAGCTATAATAGGACCTTAGCTCTATATACTGGTGTCCAAGCTGGTCACCGTCTGCTGTCACTCAGCTGGTCCCATCACCCAACAAAAAGTCCCAACATGGACCACGTGTGCCACAAGCCGGTGTCTCACCACTCCGCTCCACTCCGCTCCGCTACCAGGACCAAAACCCTTCTAAAGGGTGTCAGGGGAAACGACTCCCTCCACACGACCAGTCCGTGCCAGGCTCGGCGAGAGAGAGAGAGAGTATGTCTACCTGCTCCCTTCCTTGCCTTCTTGCCGTGACGTGACCAGTGAATACGAACCTGAACATATGGCCGGAAACCTATATCCAAATGATTTGGGACTGAGGAGTGAAGAAAAATGATTATTTAATAAATGGCTATATATTACTTTACTCTTACCACTCAGTGTAAACTTTTCGTCAATCGTGAGTCCCCCATTTGACTCATTTTCTCGCGTTACACTCTCAACTTTGTTATATCCTTCCCAAAAACACGGTTTCACCTATTTCACTATTACTCAGTCACCTCCCTCTGAATCTTGTGATATTACCCTGTCATTGATTTATTTTACTTCCTAATTCTAACACACTACATCCATGCATGCACTTGCATTGCTTATCGACGAGTTGACGCTGCCAGAACCACTTCTAAAAGCAGCCCCCCCCAAAAAAAAAAAATATATAGTATTGTTACGAAGGCAGGCAGTGCTTTCATCAGGGTGACGTCATTCGCGCCAAGGACTCCTATTGGCCGCGGCACGGTACCCTCTGAGCGTTGAGTAGCTGACTTGTGGGCGCCGTGACAAAGAAAGAAAACAAAGGGTGGCGCGCGGCACCCCCGGGCAATGAGAAGAGAGGCTTGTCGAGAGGGAGACGCGCGCCGGGGAGGAGACGCCGGGAGCAGGGAACAGAGGGGGAACTGCGGTGCCCAGTGGAGTTTGTAGACTCCTGGGCCGTAATTACCTCAGGGTCAGGCGAGCCAAGGGTAGAGGAAGTCCCCTGTGGTTTGAGGCGCCTGTGGAGGTGACAGCTGGACTGTACCTTCTGGTGTAACCCCGGTGTGTGGTAAGGCGGCGTCTCCCGCGGTAGGTGACTGATTGGTAGTGTTGTGTTTTCCCTACGACGGCCGCAGAATAGGTCGGGGAGTTGTGACGTGTTTTGTAGTGTCTAGGAGTTGTAGACTTGTAGTGTGTTACCTAGTACAGGAAATAAGGGCGGGCGCAGGTGTTACTCCTGCCCTGCCTGTGCTTGTGTAGTGACCTTGAGCTTGTACTGTTAGTTTCTTCAATATAACAGGAAAAGGACCCCTGTGTTTACCTAAGCCCTTCCCTCTGAGTTTGGGAATAGCCAGAGAAGAGGAAAACAGCCTGGTAAGTCCTCAGTTTCCTAGCACGAGCCCGGTTTACTTGCTACACGTCCCCTCTGTCTTAAGCACCTGTCTGCTTCCCTGCATCTCACGAGAGCAGCCTGGAGCAGGTGTAGAAGCCTAGCTGAGGACTGCAAAGGGGGGCGTTCGTTTCAGTATATATAATGTGTAACGCACCGGCGACTCGACTAAAAACTATGCCGATTTTGTCCTGATGAATACAGTTCCATCGAACTTTTGTCCTGACGTAGCTATAGGTCCTAACTAGTCCTAATTAGAATCTTCACTGTTAAGAGTTTTGTCCAACGCATACAGTAGGTAGAGAGTTATGTAGACTAATACTTATCTATTTTACTTCTGTTATGTCTGTCCCAACACCTTAAATATTCTTCTATCAACACCTATTCCTATCTTACTTTTTACCTAACCTATCATTGTCTCCTGCCTGTCACCGTGCCTCTGTCTCTCTATAGCCAACCTATCACTGTCTCCTGCCTGTCACCGTGCCTCTGTCTCTCTATAGCTAACCTATCACTGTCTCCTGCCTGTCACCGTGCCTCTGTCTCTCTATAGCTAACCTGTCACTGTCTCCTGCCTGTCACCGTGCCTCTGTCTCTCTATAGCTAACCTATCACTGTCTCCTGCCTGTCACCGTGCCTCTGTCTCTCTATAGCTAACCTATCACTGTCTCCTGCCTGTCACCGTGCCTCTGTCTCTCTATAGCTAACCTATCACTGTCTCCTGCCTGTCACCGTGCCTCTGTCTCTATCAAGCTGGTGGACCTGGGCAGCCGCGTGCTAAGCAAGGCCAGCGCCCCGGGGTGTCCAGCCGCTGACTGCCTCGCCAACCACGTGCACTGCGGACTCCACGCCAGGTCAGTGTTTCAGGGGAGGCGAGAGGTACGCGATTATCTTACTTTTCTTCTCTCTCTCTTTCTCTCTCTCGCGATTAACCCACTTTACTTCTCTCGCGATAATCTTTTTTTTTTTCTCTCTCTCTCTATCGTGATTATCCCACTTTATTTCTCTCTCTCTCTCTCTCTCTCTCTCTCTCTCTCTCTCTCTCTCTCTCTCTCTCTCTCTCTCTCTCTCTCTCTCTCTCTCTCTCTCTCTCTCTCTCTCTCTCTCTCTCTCTCTCTCTCTCTCTCTCTCTCTCTCTCTCTCTCTCTCTCTCTCTCTTATTTATTCTGCTCATGGCTCAGTCTGCCTCCTCGGTGAGCCACTACAAAACCTGTAGGAGCGAAAGGACCCCGCCACTTGACACAGGAGGGAGGAGGCAGAGTACCAATAGACACTTAGTTACTTTGGGAGGAGGGAGACCGTGGGCAGGCGGCTGACTCGCTGAGAGGATGAGGTGGTTAGGAGGGTGGATGAGGGACGGGAGGCAAGGTGGATGAAGGTACAGGGCGGATGAATGGTGAGACAAAGGGAGCAAGTTGTCCACACACCCAGAATAAGAACATAAGAAAACTAGGGGGGGGGGGCACTCAGTAGAGCGCATACCTCCGCCCGAATATTTCATCATATATATATATATATATATATATATATATATATATATATGCACTCAGTATGAGCGCATACCTCCGGCCAAATATTTCATCAATTGGTTGCCATGGCAACAATTGTCAATAGATTTCATCCAAAATTAAATCAGTTCCTCCTTATACCAAATAGACTTGGTATACCAAGTTTGGTCCAAATCTAAGCGTAACTTTTCGAGAAATCCTGTACACTAACAAACAGACAGACAGACAGACAGACAGATCGGGGTGAAAACATAACCCCTCCAACTTCGTTGGCGGAGGTAATAAGGAAGCTACAAGAGGCTGGGAGACCTACACATGGTAGTTCCCGTTACTTAACACTACCTACATCCACCTTTCATCCCCATCCATGATATTGTCTAGCCTCCTTTTAAAACTCCCTAGTGACTCCGCACTAACTAATATGCATATTTCTATTGATAAAGTACGTTTTCTATGCTGTATATAAGCAAGTATTTCCACTTAGAGAACGACATTTTCACACGCTATTTAACCTTTCATTATTGATAGTCTGGTGTAGGGTCTCTTGATAAACAATATAAAGGTACTCTATATAAAGGTACTCTAGTCTTGTGCACAGATGTATCTATGAGTCTCCTCCACAGTATATTACAACAGTCACCTACCTATACCGTCAATAACACTACATATAGTCGCCACTGCACTAATGTCGCCAGTCGCCATATATTACGAATTTTAGCATCACTACTAATTTGTATTTGCCACTGAAGACATGTAGTGTGATGTACATGATATAAACTACTGTGCATGCTTCTTTAGTGGCACATAACAAATTGTAGTGATGCTAAAATTCGAAATATATGGCGCCTGGCGACTATAGTGTTATTGGCGGTAGAGAACCTGTTCACGTCTTGTCTCTCAAACCTAATACAATGTCCGCCTCGACGTGACTTGCCAACGTACACTGTGACTTGAGTTGAGTCAATAACCCGAGGGACTGTTGGCTTTGTCAACGGAAGCTGTTAAACAAAGAACAATGTCACTGCCGCGTAGAACGTAATGTATAGGTGCTGCCATATTACACACGCACGCGCACACGCGCACACACACACACACACACACACACACACACACACACACACACACACACACACACACACACACACACACAAGGAATATGCCTGAACAACAAAAGAAGTACAGCTTCCCTCATAGAAATGTAAAAGTTTGAAATGGACTAAATGAGGAGGTGATATCGCCAAAGAATGTGCACCAGTTGAAAGAAAGACTGATATATATATATATAAATGTAGATATGGAGACGGGACCACAGGAGTGTAGCTCAGGCCCTGTAAAACACAACTAGGTAAATACACACACTCTCTCTCTTCTTTTTTACCCACCCTGAAGTCGTTAAAAGATCTTTCACGTAACACACTGAGTTTATGAAAGCCCACCCTCCCTCCCTCTAGACTCCGAGTCTAGAGACTCCTGAGCGTACCAACCCCTAAGTCTTCAGTCACTCATCACACGTCCACGCAATATTTTAGCGCAACAAAACACAGAACAAGAGGGAGGCAGACACAAGGCGCGTCATCACTCACTGGCAAGGCCGGAGCCATAACGTCCAAACAGGAGGGGAAAAAAGTGATAAGAAATTAGCATAAAAATGACATTGCATTTAACAAGAAAATACGTACATATAGTTGTTGCCATATTAGAAAAAAATATCTTATGAATCTTTTTATTTTTTTTAATTCAAAATGCTTGTATATTCAGATACATTTTTACATATTCATTCAATATGATGCTGGAAATCCATAACTATATAAAAGAAAAAGAAAAGGCAAACGTTGTTCTACTAAATGAGAGAAAGAGAAAAGTTTGCAAAGCTATGAGCTCCTAATAGAGAACACGCGTGCATTTTTTCATTGTTCCCTCGCACTCCACGTTACTCCAGACACTCGGCTCCCCTTCCACTCACCTCCTCACTCCCCTCCCAGGGCCGGGGAACGCCGTCTCTACAGTAATGAAGTCTTTGCCCGGCACACTCGCGTGCACGGCTCAGGACTAACGTGTTAATTAGACAGGTACACAACGGACTCTTCCCCTCACGACACGACGACAACGGTGCCACTACCCACTCTCTGCCTCCAAGGAGCAGCAATCAAAGCTCCTCAACGCTCTCTCTCTCTCCCAGCATAGCTTGAAGGTAACCTGGGCCCGCCGGAGTGTGTGCAGGCGAGGCAGCCGCTGGTGCTGCACCTTGACCCTCACGGCGCGGCCCGCCACGTTTCGGCGGTGCTGGAGGCTGTGGCGTCGTGGTTCCTGCCCGGCACCGCTGTTCCCGAGGACTCGAGGAGTCTCCCCGCGCGACCCTGGACTTCGTCAAGGAGAGCGAGGCGCTTGTTCGCCGTGCCGCCCCACGCAAGCCACGCGCGGCGTACTCCAGGGAGGAGCGGACCAGCGCCTCGTACAGGATCTCCAACCCCTGGCCGTCAAGGAGCCACGACATCCTCCTCAGGGACGCCAGCTTCCCCGAAGCCGCTGTGACGAGCCGCTCTGTGTGGGCTGTGAAGGTCAGCCTGCAGACCCCCAGCACCTCCACCTCGTCCTGGGGCACCAGCGTCTTCCCATGGAAGATAAGGCGCAGGGCTCTCTCTCCTCATCTCTCTCTCAAAAACATCCTTAATATAGAGACCAGACCCATGGTGTGCAGTAGGGTGTCCCAAGATCATAGAGGGAAAAAATGAAACATGTATTTTTCACTTGCTCGTGTTTTACTTCTGTTTATACGTGCATAAGAAGAGTTCCTGTGAAATTAAATGAAATTCGAAGAATATTTAGGGGTCGCGACAAACTGAACAATTTTCTAATAACCTTCAAAAACAAAGAAAAAACTCAAAACATCCCACATTTTTAGAAAGAAACTTTTAAGGAAACCAAAACAGACAGTTTTCATTGTTTCTATTCAGAAAGCCTTCTTTTGAAGGTCCTCCTTCTTTTCCCGCCCCACAAGTTTCCGATGATGGT
>JACEEZ010008863.1:35000-67500 GCA_016584305.1 Chionoecetes opilio | reverse complement strand
ATACATTATAACATTGTATCAGGTGTGTGGAAATTATCCACCAACCATCTTCTCAATAATTGGTAGATTGGTGGCTTTGTTTCTTTCCCCCCCTTGTGAGGGAGGCATTGTCCGCTCATCAAAGGGGGAGCGTAGGAATGTATATATATAATTATAATGGTAATGGGTATTAATTAAGGTAATTTAAGTACATGATAAGTACTGGGATATTATAAATGAACATTCCCAGTGGTATTAACCATTTGCACCTTTATTTTATCACCTTTGATTGGGACGACTGGTCGTCGACTGGTAGCGAGAAGAACATATTGTGCATACGTTCATTTTGTACATTTAAGTGTTAAATCATAGGACGTGTTAAATATGACACACTGATTATACCGTCGCGTCGTGGATAACTGGGTTATGAAAACCCGTCTGACGCCGATAACACCAACACACCGCATCCGCCCTTCACCTGCGGCCTCGATCACGCGCGACCACTTTGAATAACAAGACATTGCAGTATTGATAAGCCTACAACCCAATTCAACCCTACTATCCACCGATAAGTATCATAGTTGGTTGACTAGCTGGGGTATTGTGTCGGGATGAGATAGACAATGGGTTTTCTATAGGTAAGATCTCAAATGAATATGCGTTTGTGACAAAAATTTCTACAAAATGGTGCCCCGAGGGAGGAATATTGATGTTCATATAATTCAAAGTGGTCATTGTGAGGCGTAATTATGAGCCTATCACAACAGCTGGTTGAAGGATTGGAGGCGAGGTGTTTTGCGGCGTCGGGAACGAGCCAACAGCCGTGTAACTCCCATACGTCAGGTAGTAGATAACATCTGAGGTTACGTAGCACTAGTTAGTGGTAATAGTTAAGTGTTGGTTGGTCATAGGCCTGGTTATGTGTCTTGACAGACCAAACCAACGGCCCTTCCACCACTTGATATAATAATTAATTATCAACTAACAATTATTTTTAGTGATGTAATCTTACATTTAATATTTTATTTAACTTAGTTATTAATTAAACCATAGCGATATTTGCTAAGCATTCATTATCGGCTAAATTAGCAATGCTCACACGAATATATAATAAGTGTGAGGACGCAATTAAGGCAATACCTATTGATTCTATTAATTTAAAGACAGGTCTACCATTGTTAAGTGAGCAATGGGATAAATATGAGGAGGCTTACATCCTATATGAAGTTCAATTAACAGAAGCTGGGGATAAAGAATTAATTAACCATTGCGTGACCAATTATCAACAAGAGTGTCAAAGATATCTTGATAAGATAATTGAATGTGAGGGATTACTGGAGTGTGCTCATATTCCAACAACAGCTAAAGCCTCTTTACCCCAAATTAAATTACCATACTTGTCGTCACCTTAGTTCTCAGAAGAAAATTGGTTCTCGTTCTGGGATAAGTTTAAATGTATTGATGATAGAGCTGACTTAACAGAGGTGCATAAATTTACTTATTTGTTGGGTCAGTTGAGAGGTAAAGCATATTTGCTGGTAAAGGAATTAACAGTTGAAAATGTCAATTATAATGTGGCGCTCAAGATTCTCAAGGAGAATTTTGAGGATATAGACTTAGTTATTAAGCACCTATTTTGCAGGTTTATGGATCTACCAAGTCCTATTCATAATTTAAAGGAATTGGAAGAGTTCAGAGTAACTTTGAACTGCACCCTAAGAGCAATTGAAGCTCATAAACCCTTGATTGAGTCAGACTGGATGGTCAGTACTATGATATGGAGGAAATTACCAACCAGAATGCGTGATCGATTAAATCAGAGGTATAATAGTAATTACTTCACGGTCAAACAGATAGAGGAAGGATTATTACAAGAGTGCAAACATTTTCATGGTATTGAGCAGGAACCCCCCCCACAGGGAGATCAAGATTGTTACACCTACGGGTAATCAGCTATATCAGCTACCCTTAGAGCTTAAAGATCCCTCGTTAGTGGGTATTTATCCCGCGCCTGTTGAAGTTACGCAAATCAAACAGCCTGTAATTAAGGTTCAAACTACTCATCCTACCAGTAAACCACTAAGACCTACTCAAATAAAAGATACAATCCCTAAATCCAGGGCTACTTCTAGTGAAGTACGAAGAATAAATTGTGTCCTATGTGAGAGGGAACATCCACCCGCCACATGTAATAGCTATACAGATTGTTCCACGAGAGTTGAAAGGTTAATAAGCCTTGGTAATTAGAGAGAACTGCAACTCGAGAAATGCCAGTGGTCGCTGGCAGTTTTAACTCAAAGGTTGGTCTACTGTGTTTTGGCTCCG
This sequence comes from Chionoecetes opilio, assembly GCA_016584305.1. NCBI lineage: Eukaryota > Metazoa > Arthropoda > Malacostraca > Decapoda > Majidae > Chionoecetes > Chionoecetes opilio. The sequence goes on along the minus strand of JACEEZ010008863.1, from coordinate 65,196 downwards.
CGACTAATATTTTTCATAAATTAATTTCGCGATAAATATTGATGCACCGCATCTGAATACCAAAAAATATAGTTCTTCTGTTGTTCTACTAATTATATGGATGACATGCATTACGATGGAACGTTCTATAATAGCAATTTAATGCAAATTACTCGCCTCGAGTAGCAAAGCTTAATATATTTTTTACATGTATATTGTGGCATGTAAAATTTGGGCGATGTTCACACTGTTTTCTAAGACAGTACTGCTGCGTCTGGCAAACGCTTGTCAAAATACAATAAGCAATGCCTTGGAAAAACGAAGAATAAAGAATGCCGAAATCGGCTTGTTGCTGCGACAATGTAGGTTATAATTGTGGAGGCGACGTGCCGCGGCGGGGAGTGGTGGGCGGGGAGATTGTGGCGGGGAGATTGAATCAAAACATTGCCACTTCACGCGTCGACTCATTGCACTTCTAGGCTTTCTATCTGATTGATACACAATAATAACAGGAAAATATGACTGCCTAGGTATAGATAACTTCTAAACATTCGTTATTGACTATATAATATCATAGAGTAGCATTTACCTCGCCTCCTCAACTATAACCTACTTGGTTATTTGGTTATATACAATGTTTTACAGAATCAGGCTTCTATACAATATACATATAGAAGAAAATCGTTCTTAATATTATACTTGTGTGTTTTAAGTACAGTGGAATAAGCCCATATTTTTCTTTCAAGTTGACCAACTTTTCACCAAATTGTGAGTTAAAACTACCAGCGACCACTGGCATTTCGGAGTTGCAGTTCTCTCTAATTGCCTAACCTGTCTCCGTGGTAAACATGCTTCAAATGCATGCCCTATAAAGTTAAGAGCTTGTAGGAAATGTAAACAATATATTCATAACATCGCTCTTTGTCCTAACAGTGATATTAACTCAGACCCTACAGTAGTCAAAATGGCAGTCACTAATAAGAGTAGTTCAGCAGCTGTTCCTACTGCAGAATTGAAGGTGAGCCACAATGGTAATTCAGTCATTGTAAAGACAATGTTTGACAGTGGTGCACAAAGATCCTTCATAAGTAGGGAGATAGTTGAATTGTTACAACTACCCATAATTAATAAAGTGAACTTAGCCATTTCAGGTTTTCTTGCCAATAAAGAGGCTCAAAACTATGACATAGTTCAACCCCTAGTCCAATTAGGAAGATATAAATGTAGGGTAGCTGCTGTAGTAGTTAATAATATTGGTATTAATTTAACTGTTAATGGACTAAAAGACACAGCTGAAATGCTGAGGGATAATGGTGTTAAACTAGTTAGTAATACCTTCGAGGACGTTGATGGTCCCTTCCAATTAATAATAGGTGCTGATTATTTGGGGCGTTACCTAAGGAAGGTCATCAAAAGACATAACGTCTCTATGTTCACCAGCGCTGGTGGTAATGTAATAATGGGACCCATCCCACATATTCACCAAGCCGAACAGGAGGAGAGTATTCCTAGGCATGCACAGCCCCTACTAATTACCAGAATTGGAACCACTTTCTTGCCCACACCAATTAGTAAGGTATTAGAGGAAAGTGATATTCCAGTTCATAATGAATATATTGACATGAAAATCCTAATAATAATATGTTGCGAGGAAATACTACCCTCAAATTAAACACAGGATTATGGTTTAAAGGCCCTACCTGGCTGAAAAAGTGTAATAATATGCCTAAACAGGTTTCCACTCAGCCAGACATATGTGTAGATATAATAATGGAACCTGAATTGATCCCAGATCCTGTGATAGACATTGAAAGGTTTTCCTTACTGAGCAAACTAATTAAGACTACTAATTTTGTCTTCAAATTCATAAAAAGGGATTACTCTGATCCTTTGAAGTTTTGGGTCAGAACAATACAAAAGCAGGAATGGAACCTAATCATAACTACGTCACGGTTTGTTTACATCGGTGCATTGTGGGGATAAGGCGGGGTCGCCGCGGGTGGACCTACAAAGGGAAAACTACGGCGATGGAAGAATTTCGAGTTATTTTGCGTGAAATTGATATTCCAGGTGCTATATTACTGTGCTCTCTTCTCGCTGACAACACTATAGAGAAGACCTGAGGTAATGGTTGATGTGCAGAGGCTTCTGAACCAGGAAAACAGTCACAGCAGAGCCTCGTCAAGAAATAAGCAAGTGGTAGGTAGTACTTACTGTGTCCCTACCACTTGCTTACTTCTTAATGAGACTCTGCTGTGACTGTTTTCCTGGTTTAGAAGCCTCTGCACATCAACCATCACCTCAGGTCTTCTCTATGTTGTCAGTAAGAACAGATCACGGAAATATAGCACCGGAAATATCAATTTCGCCCAAAACAACTCGAAATATTTTCTTCGTCGTAGTCTTCTCTTTGTAGGTTGTACATATTCATGGTTATGATTGTATTAAAATACCTTATTAATTGAGTTCCTTTTGTTGTCTTTCCTCATAATAAGTAGTGGTATACATCATGGTTTAAGTGTTACTTGATGAGCCAATGCATACTCTGTGTCTATACCAACATCACCAACCTTTGCTTTGATTTATCTTATTACTCCATCCATAAACAAGTTGCATAACCACGGTGACATTACTCATCCTTGCCTCATGGTACCTGGTACTGTCGTCTACCGAAATTCTCGACCCTACACAAATCGGGAAAACTCGCCGACGGTAATGGTTGGGTTAGATTTTGCTTTGATTTATCTTATTACTCCATTCATAAGCAAATTGCATAACCACGGTGACATTGCCCATCCTTGCCTCATGGTACCTGGTACTCTCGTCTACCGAAATGCTCGTCCCTACACAAATCGGGAAAACTCGCCGACGGTAATGGTTAGGTTAGGTTACCGTTAGGTAACCTAAGGTTACCTAAGCCGTGGTAAATGTGGTATAATTCCAGGGCTGTGATTAGTTAGATTGGCAATGTTGTTACCAGGTTGGCTTATATTTAGCTTCATTGAGTCATCATGTACTCCACAGTGATGAGGCAAACTGTATGGTAAAATCATAATAGGAAGAGTACAAAAAATCACAAATGGCAAGGTTAGTGAGGAGCAAGGCAGATTTAGAACTGGGAAAGGTTGTGTAGATCAGATCTTAGATATGCGAATGATAATTAAGACAATGTTAGCAAAATACAAGAAGATGTATGCTGCATTCATGGATTTAGAGAAATCAATCATTGGGGGCATACACCGGGGGGCGCGTCGCCTCGCCAACTCTACGACGCCACTCCCGGGGGTCACCACGCGCGAGTCTCCATGCAGGCTCCTTTCCCATACCAAGCAGCTCTCGACAAGAAACATAAACTTGCCCCAGCCACGAGCCTTGTGGGCGCCCCTTGGCCTCCTCTACGCCGGATTGTCTCTTACAGATACAACCCGATGGGAAGGATCGGTTTCAGGGTAGCGTGCCACATGCCCATATAGCCGAAGTTGGCGTTGACGGACTATGCAGGTAATAGGCCTCGATTCAGTCTCACGGTGCAATCACTGATTTGACACGTAGTCATCCCAGCAATACCCCATGATTCTGCGAAGGCACTTATTACCAAAGGCATTGATTCGTCTCTTCAAGTCACTATTTAGTGTTCATGTCTCACAATCATATAGTAAGACAGGGATCACAAGCGACTTGAAGATCCGGATCTTTGTCCTCCTGCACAGGTACCGACAACGCCAAATACTCCCGCTGAGCGAGTCCATAGCACCGTGGGCTATGCCAATCCGCCGTAAGACTTCTTGACGTGACCCGCCGTCATTATGGACTGCGCTACCAAGGTATGTAAAAATTTCCAAGATCTCAATGTCCTCGCCGCACGCATGAACAGACTGTACTGCTTCATCTAGTAAGTCTCTAAACACCTGGACCTGGTCTTAAGCCAGGAGACCTCAAGTCCCAAAGGCTTTGCCTCCTCGTGCAGCGCCTCGAGAGCCATCACCAGGACCTCCAGCGACTCAGCAAAGATTACTGCATCATCGGCAAAAACAAGATCAGTGATCTTGGTGTTGCCGACGGATGCTCCACAATCACTTTGATCTACAACCTTGTCCAATACCCAGTCCATACAAGCGTTGAAAAGTGATGGGGCAAGGACGCACCCTTGCCTCACTCCTGTATTAACAGGAAAGAAGCTGGATACACCTGCCCCACACTTTACAGCACTCTCAGTCCCAGAATACAGACCGGTTATCAAACCAATAGATTAGAGAAAGCATAGGTAAATATCCAGATGAACACCGAGCTCACTTTGGTGGACGAAACTATTTATGGATCACCTGAAGATCTGTCACCCCAGAGTTTGGCAGGGTGACGGTTCTTCGGGTGGGATATCCTGGGGTGACGGTTCTTCAGGTGGCAACACCTGGGGTGACAGTTCTACAGGTGGGGTCAAGACCTGACCTGACTTCACCTTCCAAGTGAGGTTAGGTCAAATGGGTAAAAGGGAGGAGTCATGACCCTCCAGTCAGGTAAGAGGACTATATAAAAGTAAGTGGGCTAAAAGAAATTTTGTTATAAGAGTCAGTCGACCATGGCACGCAATACCTTCCAAACTATAGCGTCCTACCACTGTTGTGTGATGATTCCACTATAGTTATTCGGTGGCTTCAACAAAACAGATTTTTAAAGCGTGAAGTTAAGTGTGTTACTTGTGATAACTGGATGAATTGGACAAAATACTCCAAGATCGAAGTATGGTTTTCTGTGGAAATGCCAAACAAAAGACTCCCTGAAGTATAGATCCACGAAATAAATGTACTGTATTTTGGAATGCTGAGTAAAGTATAATGTATTTTGCATTTTGGAACACTGTATATTACTTTTCTTTTTTTCTTTAAACTTTCACAAAAAGATGCATAACACAAAGGAATATATATTTGTTAATACTAATTTTATATATTACATTCACTGTGGGCTGGGGTGACGGATCTTCAGGTGGGATATCCTGGGGTGACGGTTCTTCAGGTGGGATATCCTGGGGTGACGGATCTTCAGGTGGGATATCCTGGGGTGACGGTTCTTCAGGTGGGATATCCTAGGGTGACGGATCTTCAGGTGGGATATCCTGGGGTGACGGTTCTTCAGGTGGGATATCCTGGGGTGACGGATCTTCAGGTGGATATTCTGGGGTGACGGATCTTCAGGTGATCCCTATTTTTTTCTGGTGTGTTTTGATGTGTTTTGAATGAATCTGCTAACCATTTCTGTCGCAATTTTTTTCTTCTTCAAAAATAAAAGGATTTTTTTTTTTAACCTAATCCAAACCTAACCTTTATCTAACCTAACCTAACCTAACCTATACCTAACCAAACCTTTACCTAACTAAAAAAACAAAAACGAAAAAAAATGACCTTTACCTAAAAAAAAAAAAAAAAAAAAAATTGCGACAGAAACGGTTTGCAGATTCATTCAAAACACATAAAAACACATCAGAAAAAAATTGTTACGTCCACCAAAGTGAGTTCGGTGTTCATCTGGACTAATATCAAAGCATATGACAGAGTAGACTGGGAGGGAATGTGGGATGTATTGAAGGGTTAAAGAGTGTGTATGGAGTGGAGTATGTATGTATAACTAATAAGCTTTAACCTGTGATTATGAATACCTAACCTAACGGTAACCTAACCTAACCATTACCGTCGGCGAGTTTTCCCGATTTGTGTAGGGACGAGAATTTCGGTAGAAGACAGTACCAGGTACCATGAGGCAAGGATGGGTAATTTCACCGTGGTTATGCAATTTGTTTATGGATGGAGTAATAAGATAAATCAAAGCAAAGGCTCATCAAGTAACACTTAAACCATGATGTACCACTACTTATTATGAGGAAGGACAACAAAAGGAACTCCATTGATAAGGTATTTTAATACTATCATAACCATGAATATGTAAAACCTACAAAGAGAAGACTACGATGATGTAAAAATTTCGAGTTGTTTTGGGCGAAATTGATATTCCCGGTGCTATATTTCCGTGATCTATTCTCACTGACAACATAGAGAAGACCTGAGGTGATGGTTGATGTGCAGAGGCTTCTAAACCAGGAAAACAGTCACAGCAGAGTCTCATTAAGAAGTAAGCAAGTGGTAGGGACACAGTAAGTACTACCTACCACTTGCTTACCTCTTGACGAGGCTCTGTTGTGGCTCTGTTTTCCTGGTTTAGAAGCCTCTGCACATCAGCCATTACCTCTGATCTTCTCTATAGTGTTGTCAGCGAGAACAGAGCACAGTAATATAGCACCTGGAAATTCAATTTCGCGCAAAATAACTCGAAATTCTTCCATCGCCGTAGTTTTCCCTTCGTAGGTCCACCCGCGGCGACCCCGCCTTATCCCCACAATGCACCGATGTAAACAAACCGTGACGTAGTTATGTCTGGGGCCCATTTCCTAGGGAATATCAGCTGTTAGCCTCAGCCAGCCCCCATAGGAACAAATTGACCAAATCATTAGGTCTGTACCTAGATCATGAGGGTATAATTAGGTGTCGAAGGCAAAATTCGAAAGCTGATCTTCCAAATACCACTTGCCATCCCATACTAATTCCCAAACGCCATCATGTTACTAAATTATTGGTGGAAGAATATCATAGGAACTCATTACATGGCGGAATGGCTACAATATTAGCCGATATCAGGTGTCAATTTTGGATACATCATGGTAGACAGGCAGTCAAATATTACCTCAAATCTCTCATTAAATATAATAGATCTGAAGGTAGACTAGTCGCCTATCTAGGTCCCCCTGAACTTCCCGCTGATAGAGAGCTCCTAAAATCATTTGAGGTCACTCGTGATGACTATACTGAGGATATAATAATTTCCGGAGATAATTCTCCCCCCAATAAGGTATATGTCTGCATATTCACTTGTACCTCTATCAGTAAAATTAATTTAAAATTAGTCAAAGACTACTGTATACTGGACTTGCTACTCAGTTTGGGCTATTTCCAGTGGAGGCCAATGCCGCGATTCCTGACATTTTCGAACATCAGTCCCATTTCCCTTCCTATGGTTTATCAGTATAAATGATATACAGTTATCTTCGTAAATGTTTGCTCTATAATATTATCAAATAAAAAACAGTAAAATACACTAAAGAAATGCCATTATGAGAGTGAAGAAATATGCATGAACTTAATATTCACTTAAACTCTTCGCCATATAATATTTTGCGCAAAAACATTTTACATGAAACGCATCAATAGAAGCGGAATTTTATTAGCTTTTCATTGATATATTTCTTTGTCTGATAAATGAATTAGAACCATGCATAAATTAGCGTTTACTAAATAAATAACATCATCAATCAGGAAAATTACCCGATTGATGATGTAATTTTTTTAGTTAACGCTAATTTATGCATGGTTCTAATTCATTTATCAGAAAACAAAATATATCAATGGAAAGCTAATAAAATTCCGCTTCTATTGATATGCTGCATGTAAAATGTTTTCACGCAAAATATTAAATGGCGAAGAGTTTATGTAAATATTAAGTTCATGCATATTTCTTCACTCTCTCATAATGGCATTTCTTTAGTGTATTTTACAGGCTTTTATTTGATAATATTATAGAACAATCATTTACGAAGATAACAGTGTATCATTTATACTGATAAACCATAGTCTACTGTATTCATGGAACACTTTTGTACTGTTTACCTCCCAACAAAGCTACACGGTCTGGTTGTCTTTGTGATTATTTCTCATTTATTTCACAATTTTTCCCATGTTTTTCCTATATTTTCACACCCATGGGATAATACCCTTGCACTAACGGACAATTGGCTTTAACGGACCACTTCTCCCCCCTTTTATTTCGTTAAATCGAGAGTCGAATGTACAGTCAACCCAACAGAAGGGTAACTCCGTAGTGTAAGGGTTAGCACGCTCGGCTCACAACCGAAAAGTCCCGGGTTCGATCCCCGGGCGGAGCGAAGACAGACGGGCGGTCTTCTTAAAACCCGAGCCCCTGTCCACCCAGCAGTGAATGGGTACCGGGTGTTAGCCAGGGGGTTTGTGACCCGCTTCCCGGGGTCAACACTAAGCACTAAAGATGAATGAGAAAAATAAATGTTCATATGGAGACGGGGCCATACGAGCGTTGCTCAGGCCCTGTAAAATACAACTAGATGAATACAACTAGATGAATACACACACCACACACACACACACACACACACACACACACCACACACACACACACACACACACACACACACACACACACACACACATGCATAATTAGGTTACAAAGATATGTGTGCCTCTTCTTCCTACTGACCCTCTTCTACTCTTCATCCTTGTCATCCTTCTGTTCTTGCACGGCTTTAGTTGTCAATCCTTCCATGGTGTTATCTTGCTCTGAACACAAGGTACGGATCAGCCGCCTTCCTCTCGGTGGACGACGGGGACGGCGAGCTGTACAACGCCTCGCTGGTGCTGGAGGGACGGCAGCTGCTGGAGATGGACGGTCAGGAAGGCGTCTTGATTGGGGGTTCCCCAGAGTATGTGGGGGCCACCATGTTTAAAGTACACAGTGACTTTCGAGAAGGTATGCAAAGAGCTTTTGAATCTATTTGGTACGATATCTCTCGACGCACATGTACTTCTTTTCCATTGAATCAGTAACGTAAATGGATATTGGATAGTATCTGTTATAATGTATATCCTTCTGTAATATAATATAATCCTTCTGTTGAGCTGTTTCATCACAACATTTCAATGGTGTCGTCCAGGCTGCATGGATGATCTGCGTATCTCGGGTCGCAGCGCGCCGCTGCCGCCGGCAGTTAACAACACTCCCTGGGGCCAGGCCAGCGTGTTCAAGGGTGTGGAGCGAGGCTGCGTTGCTCCGTCGGCCTGCACCAACGTGTCCTGCAGGCCGCCGCTCTTCTGCGTTGACACCTGGAGGTCCCACCACTGTGGGTCGGTGCCCAATACTCTTCTTGTCACGTCCTGTGCTCACATATCTCCCTGGCAAGAGAATGTTTGTTTGCAATTAGCATTAGGAAATGTTCAAGTGACCCAGAACCAACTCCCGCAGGTGTGGCGAGGGCCGCGTGCTGAGCCGGAGTCGCGTGACGTGTGAGGACGAGGACGAGTGTGCGTGGCAGCCGTGCCTCAGCGGCGGCTCCTGCTTCAACACCCAGCCAGGTGACGGCTTAGACCCTTATCATGAGGCGCCACTATTAAATGGCACGAAAAGTCGGCTCCTAATAATGTTATCTTGTGTGAATGCAATTTCAATTTCTTAGTGTCTAAAGAACATACAAATAGTATATGCAGTACATAGTGTTTTATGGAGGCACGCCACGAACACATATTCATCAACGACCCACACGCAGGCTACGTGTGCTCCTGCCCGGCGGGGTTCAGCGGGCGGCACTGCCACCTGCCTGACGTGGGCCACACCTCCCTCAAGCTGCCCGTGGCACTCCTGGTCACCATCATGGTGTGGTGCATCTTCCTAGTGCGTAAGTACCTCCTACACCTTCAGAGCGAGACCTTCCACAGTCTCTGCATTATTTGCTGTCCCTTCTGTAGATCCAGTAATTATCAACCAATGTATTTTTGTCATGTCTGTTGAATATAAAGGTTCGCCAATACAACAGCAATGTTCACCATGCAATCTCTTGGCGGCAGTGTTGGTGTGTGCGTTCCTGCTTCATCAGAACCACCGCCGCGCCGCCCTGCGCAGGGGCATGGCAGACGCCAAGGACACCGCCGTGGACTGCAAGGGTCAAATGTCGCCGCCCTGCAACCACACACAAAACCTCCTGGAGCTGCAGCTGCTGAAGCTCCCCAAAGCCAACGGACAGCCTGCCTGGGCCAGGAACCCCAACATTGCAGGTAAGTTGGAGAGTATTTTGGATTGTACGTGAAGTATAATCTGACTTTCTGATCTACATTGTTATACTTGTGGCATTACATTATGTGCAAAACTCTTGAATATTCAACGCATTTGGTAACGTTTCATTAAGATGAATGTTATCTTCTAGAGAAAGAAAGCTCCATTTACTCGAAATATTTAAGATGTTGCCAGGCATGTGGTTGGTATGGTGCAATGTTTGCCTTCTGTGCTGCAGACGTGGACGTGCTGCAGGTGGACGCCGCATCAGAGACGAGTAGTATGGAAGAACAGCGTCGAGGTGGGACCCAGACAGGGGTGGTTGTTCAAAACGGAGAGAGGAGGGGAGTGGCGACCAGGGCGGACAGTTTGAGGAAAGATCTCAAGACAGAAGCCGTCGCGCCGACGGGGGACGATTTGAGGAACTATGCATACGAGGGTGAAGGTTCTTCCCCTGGTTCTCTCTCATCGTGTAAGAGTGCTGCGCTTAATCAACCTTGAGTGTTCCTCAGTCATACACTTTGTACACTTGCATAAGGTAGCAGGCTGCAGTTGTGAGTAATATTGAGTGTCTTGACAGCCAAGCTTTTATTGTCTTCCGCAGGTTTGGAGAGCTGCAGTGGCAGTGCCAAATTTCTCGGCGGCTTCCGAGAGGTTGCACACATGCTGGAGTCGTGACGCGCGGCGGGATCCCAAGCACCCTCGGCGACGCTAAAAACTCGTCCCGCCAACCTTTCGGCGACGCCATGTACAGCCACAGTCGTGCACGCCACTCAAAACGGCAACTCCGAGGTTGTCGTCTCTTCGTACAAGCCCCTTCTGCAGGCGTCTCAGCCTGAGGGAGTCCAAAAAAACTAGTCTGAAGACCCGGGACCCAAGACAGTCTCATCCACTGACCTCTCCCAGCAGTGCCTTCCATAAATAGTTTTAAACACTGCTCTTCTGCCATGGGTTGTGTGTTGTTTCATGTGTCTATCGTCATGCCAGTGTGAATGCTCTATCTTTTAAAACTGTATTTTATAAATAATTATTTCCTTGGCCGAATGATTTTTACCACACCACAAGCACAGTTTGACTGAGTCCTTGTATTGTATTTCCACCGTTTGAAGTGTTTGCAATCGCTAAAGGTCTTAATAAAATATTTTCTTAATGTAAAGCAAAAAACATTGTTTGTATTACTCCTTTGGTAGGCACAGCCATAAAGGTATTCATCAGTGACTTATGCAACATTATGAGGCTTCTCAACACATTCATAGCTTCGTTGCCAAAACCATGCTTGAGCCTGTATAACAAAGGGACTCAAAAATACATAAGAAAGAAAGAGTGTGTGTGTGTGTGTGTGTGTGTGTGTGTGTGTGTGTGTGTGTGTGTGCGTGTGCGTGTGTGAGGAAATGCGTGCACAGGAAATAAACACAATACGTACAAATGCAATAAAATAAAATTGGGTCTTTCATCAATCCTCGTCGTTAATATGAATATTTACCCCACTATGTAGAATACAAGTGATGCATGTAACTAGTGTATCTTCAATTCCTGGTTAACACTAACATACATTTCTTTATACAGAGTTTGTTTATTTAATGTCCATGAACCAAGAAGAGCTGTCAAAGGTGTGTTAAACCAAATGTCAGTCTTGCACCCATGCCCTGCCATCCCTGTATTCCAAGTGTGCGCTGAATCACGGTGAATTGGCAATGTTTCTTTAAACTGTGAGATACACTGGTGCCACGCAACATTAAGAGATTATTTCTATTACAGATATCACGGACACATATTCATATTTTGGCAGATTTCCTTGCATTCATATTGCTATTTTCATCAGTCTACTATTGAGTTTCAGTGTATCAGGTGTCTTAAAATGCTTATATATAGTACAAACTAAACCAAGAAATATTGTTGAGTCTGTTAGTCTCGCTAGCTATGATGATTTACATGTATCGTACTTCAACATTTAACGTCGCCACGCCAGGTTGTAAAAACTGGGTTCAGTGTTAAAACTTGGTATTAATCATTGTTTGGGTAGGAAGACTCGCCTTATTTCTTGAGGCTGCTGAGCTGTTTGGAGATCTGCTGGTTGTTGACACTTGGGTACAAATATATTGTCATTTTCATGTGAATCCACATGATAAAATCTTGAACTTTCATCCTAAAGGAGCGTCTGTGGCAGCTGCTGAAAGTAAAGAGTACATCTGGATAGAGAAGAGGTGAGCTAAGCGACAGCCTCCCACTGTCAGAAGGTGGACAGGATTGATACACTTCGTAACAACGTTGTATAATCTATAATAATATAAGCGAAAGTGTGTCTGCTGTCTGTCTGTCTGTCTGTCTGTCTGTCTGTGTGTGTGTGTGTGTGTGTGTGGTATAGGTTCCGCCCCCCGTGGCGCAATCACCTCATATGGCACATTTTTGGAACCGGGTTGACCAGGGGAAGGTCATAAGCCCACTTATGAGATGATTCGATCACCTTTTTTTTTTTTTTTTTTTTTTTTTAGCAGCCTATTACCGATAATTGTGAAAAAAAAAGTGGGTTGCGAGAATTGAGGAAACCTTGATGTAGGGTGATGGGTAATGGGTGAGTGAATGGGTGGGGTGATGGGTAATGGGTGTGGGGTGATGGGTGAGTGAATGGGTGGGGGGTGATGGGTTGGGGGTGATGGGTGATGGGTGAGGGAATAGGTGGGGAGTGATGGGTAATGGTAAATATAAGCGAAAGTGTGTCTGTCTGTCTGTCTGTCTGTGTGTATGTGTGTGTGTGTGTGTGTGTGTCTGGTATAGGTTCCGCCCCCTGTGGCGCAATCACCTCATATGAAACATTTTTGGAACCGGGTTGACCAGGGGAAGGTTTTAAGCCCATTTATGAGATGATCCGATCACTTTTTTTTTTTTTTTTTTTAGCAGCCTATTAGCGATAATTGTGAAAAAAAAGTGGGTTGCGAGAATTGAGGAAACCTTGATGTAGGGTGATGGGTAATGGGTGAGTGAATGGGTGGGGTGATGGGTAATGGGTGTGGGTGATGGGTGAGTGAATGGGTGGGGGGTGATGGGTTGGGGGTGATGGGTGATGGGTGAGGGAATAGGTGGGGGGTGATGGGTAATGGTAAATATAAGCGAAAGTGTGTCTGTCTGTCTGTCTGTCTGTGTGTGTGTGTGTGTGTGTGGTGTGTGTGTGTGTGTGTGTCTGGTATAGGTTCCGCCCCCCGTGGCGCAATCACCTCATATGGCACATTTTTGGAACCGGGTTGACCAGGGAAGGTTTTAAGCCCAATTATGAGATGACCGATCACTTTTTTTTTTTTTTAGCAGCCTATTAGCGATAATTGTGGAAAAAAAGTGGGTTGCGAGAATTGAGGAACTTTGATGTAGGGTGATGGGTAATGGGTGAGTGAATGGGTGGGGTGATGGGTAATGGGTGTGGGGTGATGGGTGAGTGAATGGGTGGGGGGTGATGGGTTGGGGTGATGGGTGATGGGTGAGGGAATAGGTGGGGGGTGATGGGTAATGGGTAGTGAATGGGTGTGTGGTGATGGGTATGGGTGAGTGATGGGTGGGGGTGATGGTAAGGTGACGTGAATGCTTTAGGGTTTGGAATGGGTTGAATGGGGGGTTAACCGTAATTTCCACCCATGATTTCAGGAAATTTGAAAGGGGCGAATTGGGAGAGTAGGTTGGTGGGCGAGGCCAAAAGGTGGTGGGCCGATGGCCACACGATGAGCCCTCGATGGAGTAGCCAAAAGTGGCGGTGAGGGGCGGGTGTGGGGTAGTGGTAAATTAATATAGCGAAAGTGTGTCTGTCTGTCTTCTGTCTGTCTGTGTGTGTGTGTGTGTGTGTGTGTGTGTGTGTGTGTGTGTGTGTGTGTCTGGTTATAGGTTCCGCCCCCGTGGCGCAATCACCTCATATGACACATTTTTGGAACCGGGTTGACCAGGGGAAGGTTTTAAGCCCAATTATGAGATGATCCGATCACTTTTTTTTTTTTTTTTTAGCAGCCTATTAGCGATAATTGTGAAAAAAAGTGGGTTGCGAGAATTGAGGAAACTTGATGTAGGGTGATGGGTAATGGGTGAGTGAATGGGTGGGGTGATGGGTAATGGGTGTGGGGTGATGGGTGAGTGAATGGGTGGGGGGTGATGGTTGGGGGTGATGGGTGATGGGTGAGGGAATAGGTGGGGGGTGATGGGTAATGGTAAATATAAGCGAAAGTGTGTCTGCCCTGTCTGTCTGTCTTGTGTGTGTGTGTGTGTGTGTGTGTGTGTGTGTGTGTGTGTGTGTGTGGTGTGTGTGTTGTGTGTGTGTTCTGGTATAGGTTCCGCCCCCCGTGGCGCAATCACCTCATATGAAACATTTTTGGAACCGGGTTGACCAGGGGAAGGTTTTAAGCCCAATTATGAGATGATCCGATCACTTTTTTTTTTTTTTTTTTTTTTATCAGCCTATTAGCGATAATTGTGAAAAAAATGTGGGTTGCGAGAATTGAGGAAACCTTGATGTAGGGTGATGGGTAATGGGTGAGTGAATGGGTGGGGTGATGGGTAATGGGTGTGGGGTGATGGGTGAGTGAATGGGTGGGGGGTGATGGGTTGGGGGTGATGGGTGATGGGTGAGGGAATAGGTGGGGGGTGATGGGTAATGGGTGAGTGAATGGGTGTGTGGTGATGGGTAATGGGTGAGTGAATGGGTGGGGGGTGATGGGTAATGGGTGAGTGAATGGGTGGGGGGTGATGGGTAATGGGTGAGTGAATGGGTGGGGGTAATACATACATTTCTACATCCATGATTTCAGGAAAGTTAGAAGGGGCTATCTGGAGAGTCCGTGTTTGGTGGGCCGAAGGCCCACCACCAATAGCCCTCCGCAGGAGCTAGCCAAAAAGTCCGCCCGGAGGGCGGCTTTGCGGCTAGTTATACATATATTTCTCATTTTTATACATGACTTAGAAAAATGGAAAATGCCTCTCGGAGCTCAGAAGGTGTGGCATTGATAGCCCTCAATCACACCTAATGTTCGTCAAACATGAAAAGAATCGTTGGAACTTGTATTACAAGTGCATTCTCTTATGCCTATTTTGGTAAGCGCGGTAATAATCATGTGTAGATGAGTCACGTGCTTTAGTTTTTAATGTGTCATACATAAATCGGTTTAGTTTAGTTGTAACTTTAGTTTAGTTAGTAATCAGCATTTGCTAGTGTCGTGTGTGCTGACAACCACCGGAGGATCAACGATGTCCTGCAAATTTGAGGCACTTTCTCGCCTCTCACTCATCCCATTAGGAACGACATGATAACTCTGCGCACTATTCTGTTTCAGCGTGACACTAGGACAGGGGGGTCGTTGGTTGGGAGTCTGCACCGAGGGACCCTTGCGAGCAGTGCATGATGGTGGCGACGGGCGGACTGTGTGGTGCCGCGGCAGACGTCCCGTCGGCGACCACGTCCAATGATCCCCCACACAAGGGCGTCCCCGCGTGTCAGGACTCCACCATGTGCGCAACCTCCCGGAAGCCTCCAAGAAACTTTGCACTCCCACCGCAGTTTTCCAAACCTGATGGCAAGGCACACTGTTAATGAAGGCGCAGAAAGTGTTAAGCGTCGTGACTTTCAAGAAGCTGATTCTAAATAACCATAATGAGATGAAAATAAATGAGTGATCTGATTTTACTTATAAGAACAGATATACTATGATAAAATACTTTGATCCTATCTAGACACTTTGCAAGTACCAACTACAAGGTTATTGACTATACAAAGCGCCACCACGCCAGGACGAACTTGGTGGCCTCAAACCGCTGACCGAATGCAGGGACTCTGCACGCGAGACAACAGCTCTACCAACCGCGCCACCCTGACGGGTATAAGAACAGATAGGGAGTGATGTTGAATATGAATGGAAAGTGTCTGCAAGTCTGTTGTTGTTGTTGTTGTCCCTCGTGCTGCCTGGCCGAACAGCCCCGAGCTTCTAAGATAGGCCATGGCCTGGACCGGGTTTTCCCACAGGGCCTTCATGGAAAGTGTGTTGTGCTGTTGGCGTGTGTGATTGTGTGCAGTGCAGTCTTCCATAATATGTTTGATAGTGTGGGGTGCTGTGTTGCATCACGGACAGGCATTCGCAATGGACCCCTCCAGCCCCTGATAGCTGAGAAGGGCCGGGTGGTGGCCACAGCGCAGCCTGGCCAGGTGGACTCTGGTCACGGGGAAGGGAGGACTGGGAAGGGTGGATGTGTGGAGGTAACGGCTGAGTGTTTCCCACGAGTGACTGGATGAAGCAATGGGTGATCTGGGTATGAATATGCAATATGCCTCTGGATGCCGGTTTGGGGAGAACAAGGTGGGAGTGATGATAGATTTTCTGTGTGATAATATGTGCTAGGTGTTCTTTTGATGTTTCTTGGTGTGTGAGGGTGGTGTGCCATGTAGTGTAGTGGTGTGTGAGGGTGGTGTGCCATGTAGTGTAGTGGCGTGTGAGGGCAGTGTGCCATGTAGTGTAGTGGTGTGTGAGGGCGGTGTGTCATGTAGTGTAGTGGTGTGTGAGGGCAGTGTGCCATGTAGTGTAATGATGTGTGAGGGCAGTGTGCCATGTAGTGTAGTGGCGTGTGAGGGCGGTGTGCCATGTAGTGTAGTGGTGTGTGAGGGCAGTGTGCCATGTAGTGTAGTGGTGTGTGAAGGCGGTGTGCCATGTAGTGTAGTGGCGTGTGAAGGCGGTGTGCCATGTAGTGTAGTGGTGTGTGAAGGCGGTGTGCCATGTAGTGTAGTGGTGTGTGAAGGCGGTGTGCCATGTAGAGTAGTGGCGTGTGAGGGCGGTGTGCCATGTAGTGTAGTGGCGTGTGAGGGCGGTGTGCCATGTAGTGTAGTGGTGTGTGAGGGCAGTGTGCCATGTAGTGTAGTGGTGTGTGAAGGCGGTGTGCCATGTAGTGTAGTGGCGTGTGAAGGCGGTGTGCCATGTAGTGTAGTGGCGTGTGAAGGCGGTGTGCCATGTAGTGTAGTGGCGTGTGAAGGCGGTGTGCCATGTAGTGTAGTGGCGTGTGAAGGCGGTGTGCCATGTAGTGTAGTGGCGTGTGAAGGCGGTGTGCCATGTAGTGTAGTGGTGTGTGAGGGCAGTGTGCCATGTAGTGTAATGATGTGTGAGGGCGGTGTGCCATGTAGTGTAGTGGCGTGTGAGGGCGGTGTGCCATGTAGTGTAGTGGCGTGTGAAGGCGGTGTGCCATGTAGTGTAGTGGCGTGTGAAGGCGGTGTGCCATGTAGTGTAGTGGCGTGTGAAGGCGGTGTGCCATGTAGTGTAGGATCTGCAAGCCCATGAAGCCAGCGTACGCGCCCACTCAGTAGTTACATAATCGATATCAGCATTGAAATCAGGAGTAGGTATACGTACAGCAAAATACAGAAGGACAAATAAGATAAACAACAGAATGGTGTGCAGTGTGGCCCTTGTGTCGGGTTCGTGTTCGTGGCAGTCTCCATGAAAAAGTATTGCTTAGACATGACGAGCGACTCTCTTTCCGTGGTTAATTGAGAGCAAATTCAATTGGTCTTAATGTTTTAAAGAATTATATATACGTACTAAAATATGAAACACCAAAATAAGTACAAAATCTACATGCTTAATTGAAATATTTGATATCTATCCAAGTTTTGACACATAAGAACATAAGAAAATAAGGAAGTTACAAGAGTCTGGGAGACCTACACGTGGCAGTTCCTGTTACTTAACCCTAGAACTGTAACGTGGGGTCCAGGCGGACCCACACGGTGTGTACTTTTTAGATATTCGCGTTTCTTTTTTTTAAGTAGTGGCAGGAATTGAGTTGTGGGTCTCTCTCAAGTCAGTTGACACTCAGATGTCAAAGTACACGGATGCGCTCGTTGATACACATGCTAGCCACTCAATGGTAAGGAGCGTGGGTCCGGGCGGACCCATGATTTCGGTTTGTGTTATTATTTATGTGTCACACCTCATGCATGAAAGTTATACTTATAGTACTTGTGTACATGATAATACTGGACGCAGCTACTAAAACAAACATTCAATGTGTTTAGTAGGCTTTGAAGCTTCCATGAAAGTGTTATTATCTTCTGCACATGAGTAATTATTATTGTTATTATTATTATTAGATTTTAGAGCGAGGGGGAAGGAGAAGAAAAATCATTGCACGTCACACTGGCCTGAACGATGAAGGCATCGAATATATACATATATATATGTATATATATATATACATTGCTTGCTCTCTACAGGGGCCTTATCCGCCCATGTATGGAGTATGTCTCACATGTTTGGGGAGGATCCACTCATACAGCTCTCCTAAACAGGGTTGAGTCAAAAGCTTTTCGTCTCATCAACTCCTCTCCTCTGACTGACTGTCTTCAATCTTTAAATCACCGCCACAATTTTTGCTTCTCTTGCTCTCCTTCTACCATTACTTTCATCCTCACTCCCTCTTCTGAACTTGCTAACTGCATGCCTCCCCCCCTCCCGCGGCCTCGCTGCACAAGACTTTCTACTCATTCTCATCCCTATTCTGTCCCTCTTCCTAATGCAAGAGTTAATCAGTATCTTTACTCTTTCATCCCTTTCACTGGTAAACTCTGGAACTCTCTTCTTGTTTCTATTTTTCCACTTTCCTATGACTTAAATCTTTTCAAAAGAAGAGTAACAAGACATCTCCCGAACTAAATTGACTCACCCCTCTTTTTTATATTATTCTCTTACTGTCTTCTTTATAGGGACTGCCAACTAAGCGGGCTTTGTGTTACCCATTTTTGTTCTGCCCTTGGCCAGTCCTTTGTGATGTTAAAAAAAAAAAAAAAATTATATATATATATATATAAAATATATATATATATATATATATATATAATATATAAAATATATATATATAATATAATATATATTATATATATATATATATATTTGTATAAATATTTATACATATATGATATATATATTATATATATATTATATATATAATAATATTAAGCGAAAGTGGGTCTGTCTGTGTGTGTGTGTGGGATAGGTTCCGCCCCCCGTGGCGCAAACACCTCATAAAGGCACATTTTGGAATCAGGGTTGACCAGGGGAAGGTCTAAGCCCAAATTATGAGATGATCCGATCACTTTTTTTTTCTTTTTTTTTAGCAGCCCATTAGCGAGAATTGTGAAAAAAAAAGTGGGTTGCGAGAATTTGAGAGAACTGCAACTCCGAAATGCCAGTGGTCGCTGGTAGTTTTAACTCACAATTTGGTGGGAAAAGTTGGTCAACTTGAAAGAAAAAATATGGGGGTTATTCCACTGCCTTAAAACACAAAGTATAATTTAAGAACGATTTTCTTCTATATGTATATTGTATAGAACCTGATTCTGTAAAAACATGTATTTAACCAAATAACCAAGAGGTTATAGTTGAGGAGCGAGGTAAATGTTACTCTATGATATTATACAGTCAATAAAGTATGTTTAGAAGTTATCCTATACCTAGGCAGTCATATGTTCCTGTTATTATTGTGTATCAATCAGATAGAAAAGCCGGGGAAGTGAAAATGAGTCGACGCGGGAAGTAGCAAGTTTTGATTCAATCTCCCGCCACAATCTCCCCGCACCACTCCCCGCCGCGGCGTGTCGCCTTTCCAACAATTATAACCTACATTGTCGCAGCAACAAGCCGATTTCGGCATTCTTTATTCTTCGTTTTTCCAAGGCATTGCTTATTGTATTTTGACAAGCGTTTGCCAGAGCAGCAGTAGCGGTCTTAGAAAACAGTGTGAACATCGCCCAAATTTTACATGCCACAATATACATGTAAAAAAATAATAAGCTTGCTACTCGAGGGAGAAATTTGCTTTTTAAATTGCTATCTTAGAACGTTCAATCGTAATGCATGTCATGCATACACTTACTAGAACAACAGAAGACGTTCTTTTTAGTATTAAGATGCGGCATCAATATTCATTGCGAAATGTTTTATGAAAAATATTAGTCGCGGAGGGAAAAACACAGTAGACCAACCTTTGAGTTAAAATGCCAGCGACCACTGGCATTCTCGAGTTCAGTTCTCTCCAATTTAGAGAGAACTGCAATCCAAAAATGCCAGTGGTCGCTGGCAGTTTTAACTCACAATTGGTGAAAAGTGGTCAACTTGAAAGAAAAATATGGGCTTATTCCACTGCACTTAAAACACACATGTATAATATTAAGAAAGATTTCTTCTATATGTATATTGTATAGAAGCCTGATCTGTAAAACATTGTATATAACCAAATAACCAAGGAGGTTATAGTTGAGGAGGCGAGGTAAATGCTACTCTATGATATTATACAGTCAATAACGTATGTTTAGAAGTTATCTATACCTAGGCCGTCATATGTTCCTGTTATTATTGTGTATCAATCAGATAGAAAGCCTGGAAGTGCAATGAGTCGACGCGTGAAGTAGCAATGTTTGTTTCAATCTCCCCGCCACAATTCCCCGCCATCACTCCCAGACGCGGCGTGTCGCCTCCACAATTATAACCTACATTGTCGAAAGCAACAAGCCGATTTCGGCATTCTTTATTCTTCGTTTTCCAAGGCATTGTTATTGTATTTGACAAGCGTTTGCCAGACGCAGCAGTACTGTCTTAGAAAACAGTGTGAACATCGCCCAAATTTACATGCCACAATATTACATGTTAAAAATATATTAAGCTTTGCTACTCGAGGCGAGTAATTTGCTTTAAAATTGCTATTATAGAACGTCAATCGTAATGCATGTCATGCATACACTTACTAGAACAACAGAAGAACGTTCTTTTTTAGTATTCAGATGCGGTGCATCAATATTCATCGCGAAATTGTTTTATGAAAAATATTAGTTCGCGGAGGGAAAACACAGTAGACCAACCTTTGAGTTAAAACTGCAGCGAACCACTGGCATTTCTCGAGTTTCAGTTCTCTCTAATTGAGGAAGCCTTGATGTAGGGTGATGGGTAATGGGTGAGGTGAATGGGTGGGGTGATGGTTAATGGGTGGGGGTGATGGGTGAGTGAATGGGTGGGGGTGATGGGTTGGGGGTGATGGGTGATGGGTGAGGGAATAGGTGGGGGGTGATGGGTAATGGGTGAGTGAATGGGTGTGTGGTGATGGGTAATGGGTGAGTGAAGGGTGGGGGGTGATGGGTAATGGGTGAGTGAATGGGTGGGGGGTGATGGGTAATGGGTGAGTGAATGGGTGGGGGGTGATGGGTAATGGGTGAGTGAATGGGTGGGGGAATACATACATTTCTACATCCATGATTTCAGGAAAGTTAGAAGGGGCTACTGAGAGGTCCATGTTTGATGGGCCGAAGGCCCACCAAACACAGGGGGTGGGCCGAAGGCCCACCAATAGCCCTCCGCAGGAGCTAGCCAAAAAGTCCGCCCGGAGGGCGGCTTTGCGGCTAGAAATATATATATATGTATCTCTCTCGCTCTCTCTCTCTCTCTCTCTCTCTCTTCTCTCTCTCTCTCTCTCTCTTTTCTCTCTCTCTCTCTCTTCTCTCTCTTCTATATATATATATATATATTATATATATATATATATATAATATATATATATATATATATAATATATATATAATTATATATTATATATATATAAAATATATAATATATTATATATATATAACTAGCCGCAAAGCCGCCCTCCGGGCGGACTTTTTAGCTAGCTCCTGCGGAGGGCTATTGGTGGGCCTTCGGCCCACCACCTGTGTTTGGTGGGCCTTCGGCCCACCAAACATGGACTCTCCAGATAGCCCCTTCTAACTTTCCTGAAATCATGGATGTAGAAATGTATGTATTCCCCCCACCCATTCACTCACCCATTACCCATCACCCCCCACCCATTCACTCACCCATTATCCATCACCCCCCACCCATCCACTCACCCATTACCCATCACCCCCCACCTATTCCCTCACCCATCACCCATCATCCCCAACCCATCACCCCCCACCCATTCACTCACCCATCACCCCACACCCATTACCCATCACCCCACCCATTCACTCACCCATTACCCATCACCCTACCTCAAGGTTTCCTCAATTCTCGCAACCCACTTTTTTTTCACAATTATCGCTAATAGGCTGCTAAAAAAATAAGAAGAAAAAAAGTGATCGGATCATCTCATGATTGGGCTTAAAACCTTCCCCTGGTCAACCCGGTTCCAAAAGTGTGCCATATGAGGTGATTGCGCCACGGGGGGCGGAACCTATACCAGACACACACACACACACACACACAGACAGACAGACTTTCGCTTATATTTACCATTACCCATCACCCCCCACCTATTCCCTCACCCATCACCCATCACCCCCCACCCATTCAGTCACCCATCACCCACACCCATTACCCATCACCCCACCCATTCACTCACCCATTACCCATCACCCTACATCAAGGTTTCCTCAATTCTCGCAACCCACTTTTTTTTAACAATTATCGCTAATAGGCTGCTAAAAAATAAGAAGAAAAAAAGTGATCGGATCATCTCATAAGTGGGCTTATGACCTTCCCCTGGTCAACCTGATTCCAAAAATGTGCCATATGAGGTGTTTGCGCCACGGGGGGCGGAACCCATACCCCACACACATGTAAAGTGACTTTTGGGTATGTCACTTTTTAGGGTGAGCAGAAACAGATAACTCTGCTTTTGATAGTGGTTTATTAATTTGGGTAAAAGGTAACACAGGTAAGGTTGGTGTAAGGCGACTCGCTGACTGGTGAGTTGCTCCTGCCGTGGATTTGGATGGCTTGTGACTTGAAGGCTTGTGAGCTGTACGCTGTGCGGAGGTCTGTGTTCAAGTGTCTTGTCTCTACAAGAGACATCCTTTATAAAGTGCCAGGATACTCAAGACCTGACACCTGATGATCTGACTACCTGACGATCTGACTACCTGACACCTGATGATCTGACGACCTGACACCTAATCCCTTAATGGGCAGTCGGCGAGATCATAGGTGATGTCGCCATGAAAAGTGGGAGGCGAGTACGAGGAAAAGGTATTAAGAGAGAGGCGTGACCTGACGGGTAATTAACCAGGTGTTCCAGGATCAGACATCAAGTATACAGAACACAGAACACAGAACACGGTTGAACACATAGTTGAACACTAATAATACTAATACTACATATGCTCGGTGACGCTACCCGAGATGTCCTCATCTCGTCAAAAGGAATAATCATGAAACTGAACAAAGGAGATGGCATGGTACACAGACATACCTATCTATATATATTAGAATAGAAAATAGGAGAAGGACACAGGAGAAGGATACGTACTCGTAAAATATAATGTGGAAAACATAAATCGTGGAAGGTACCGGCATGGTACAAAATATATACATATAACTAAACTAATCTAAAACAGACATAAGAGTACGAAAAAAATATTGAAACATACAATCCTATGTACAAAATTACATCATGAGGTACATGGAAAGGAGAAACAAAAGGAGTTACTTCTCACTACTACGGAGGAAATAACGGTGGCTAGAGGATTGGGGAGCTTGGGAAGGAGTAGTAGAAGTAGCTGGTTGAGGCTGTGATTGAGAGGGGTGAGATTCAGCAGGAACGGGGTTAGGGTCCTCACAGTTAAGGCCTGTGGAAACTTTCTTAACAGAATCAAGGTGGGCAACTTTCCTAGTGCCGTCAGTTAAGTGAAGCAACTGAACCTTATTCCCATGTTCCTGAGCTATGACCCGGAAGGGGCCGTCAAACTTAGGGTCTAATTTGGAGTGTTTGATTGCAACAAGGGAATACACAATGTCACCTACGTCAAGTGTAAATGTGGAAGCTGATTTATTGTGATATAGGAGCATATCAGCTTTAGAGAGAGCAAGTGATTGTTGGATACGTTGGTGTATTTGTTGGAACGTGTGAACCTTAGTCTTGACAAAGTCATCATAGTTGTATATAGGCTTAGAAGGTTTGGACAAAAGATCATAAGGAAGACATTTGTCCTGAGCAAACAGAATGTAATGTGGTGTCTCAGAGACAGACTTGTTGATGGTGGAATTGAGAGAAGCCATCACCTGAGGAGCATAGGTGTCCCAAAGGGTGTCAGTGTCAGGAATAATGGAGCGTAAAGTGTTGAGGATTTTACGGTTGCAACGTTCTACCAAACCGTTAGCACTGGGGCGGTAAGCAAGAACATTACACTTCCTGATATTGAACTGTTGGCACAAGGAATCAAGAACTTGATTAACAAACTCAGTGCCGTTATCAGACAACAGAACCTTGGGAGTAGTGAAAGGACAAATGACATGATCAAGAAAATGCACGTGCCACTGTTTGTGTGATTTGTTAGGCAGTGGAGCAATAATGGAAAAACGGGGAAAAATGATCAACAGCAACCATTAAATATTGATTTCCACGTTCAGTAAGAGGGAGTTTCAACAAATCAATGCCAAAAACTTCCCATGGTGCTGAAGGCACAGGATAACTGAGAATGGGAACATGAGCATGTATATTACCTTTTGTTCTTGCACACCTATGACATACTTCAATGTAGTCATTGATATCCTTTCTCATGGTGAGCCAGAAGAATTTAAGTCTAGCTGTGAAAGTGATTTTCCTTGCCAGGATGTGAAGCATTTGGTGTGTCATGAATTAGTTTAAGGACAGACTGGACATGAGTTGGAGGAATGACAAGTTGGTGGATGAGACGAGACGGTTCATGCCTGCCTGTAAGTGTGGTTGCTTTGTACAGCAACTGTTCCTGAAGGAGGTAATGTGAAAGAGAAGGAACCTTAGGAATGTCAGAGTCATCACCTGATTCAAGGTAATAGATGACTTTTGACCATGTGGGGTCATTGCGTTGAGCAGTGTAGAGGTCATCGTGAGAAAGCGTGTCAAATGTGGATGTTTGCGTGGTGACAGGACATGTAAGTGCACAGTTGCGAGAAAGAGCATCAGCTGCAACGTTAGCTTTGCCTTGAATGTACGCAAACTCAGGCATGAAATCTTGAATTGTAAGTAACCATCGAGCCATGCGTCCTGACTGGTCCTTGGCCTTGAAGAGGTGTAGTAAGGGTTTATGATCCGTAAGGACCTTGATAGGATAGCCATGAATGAGGTAACGAAACTTCTTTAAGGACCAAATGACTGCAAGGGCTTCGATCTCTTTTCACTGCGTAGTTCTTCTCTGCCTTGTTAAGTAGACGAGAGGCATACGCGATTGGGCGTTGTTTACCATCGTGGTCTTGCATGAGTACAGCACCGAGACCAGTGTAGCTAGCGTCAGTGTTGAGAATGAAAGGTTTAGTGTAGTCAGGGTACGCAAGAACAGGTGCAGAAGTGAGAGCGTGCTTAAGAGCAGCGAAAGCGTTTTCCTGACTGTCAGACCATTGGAAGGGCACATTTTTCTTGAAGAGTGAAGTAAGGGGAAAAGAGCCATGGCGGCAAATCCTTTGATAAATCTGCGGTAATAGGAGCTAAGTCCTATGAAACTACGGACTTGATCTACATTGCCTGGAGTAGGATAATTAGTTACAGCGCTGACTTTGTCATTTGACGTTTGAATACCGTCAGCGTTAATAAGATGGCCAAGAAAGGTAGTTTCTTTGCGTAGGAACGCGCATTTTGGGGAGTTTAAGTTTCAAGCCTGCGTCTTGAAGACGAGTGAAAACTTTTCTGAGTTTCTGGAGATGTTCTGGGACTGATTTAGAGAAAACGATCAAGTCGTCAAGGTATGAAAAAAGTGTATTACCCATTAAACCAGTGAATATGGAATTGATCAAGCGTTGGAACGTCGCGGGTGATCCAGAAAGACCATAGGCATACGACAGTACTGGTAATGTCCTGAGGGTGTAGAAAAAGCAGTGTATTCACGGCTTTCTGCGTCAAGTTCGACTTGCCAGAAGCCGGAGCACAAAATCCAAGGTGGAAAAAACAGTGTTCTGATCACCTAAATTCTGCAAAATATCCTCGAGGACTGGCATGGGATACCGAGAAGGAACAGTCAGTTTGTTAAGAGCTCTGAAATCGACTACAGGACGCCATTCGCCTGAGCTCTTTGGGACCAGGAACATTGGGCTATTGAATGGACTGCTCGAGTCTTCAATGATTCCATCAGTTAGCATTTCGGAGACCATGCGATCGACAATGGCATTCTTACTGTGGGCCATGCGATACGCTGGTATGTAGGCAGGTTGGGCGTCTTTTATAAGCTTAATCTTATGAGTGACGATGTTGGTTTTACCTAGTGTCTCACCGGGGAGAGACACAATACTCCTGAAGTCGGTCAAGAGTTGAATAAGCTCATCCTGTGAATCTGGATGGTCTGTGGTTTGCACATGAGCTTGAAAGTCAGACAAATTTGAAGGTGCCTGAACTGAAATGGAGTTAACTGAACTCGTGGACTCTTGTGGACATTCGTCGACACGAACGTCAGCTGGGTAGACGTAAAATGTACAAAGACGTGTACCACAAGTGAGAGTGACTGGAACTGTGGTGACGTTAACCACATAAAGGTTTGATCTGCCATGATTTTTGAGTCTGCACAGCGCTGCAGGAACAGCTAGAGCAGAATGAGTGACCGTCTCAGGGAGAGACATGGCATCGGCGTTCGAAACGCCTTTTACCCGAACGTCTACCAGGGTGCAGGTGTGTGGTAGAAGCTCAACGTTGGAAGAAATGACAGCGTGACAGTGCTTAGCTTGGTCTTCTAAGACCTTGTAAAGTGAGACTTCTGGGAGTGGAGTGGTGTTATTAGACGTAGAAGCGTCTGTGGCTACATACGCGACGAAGGTCTTACGTTTTCGTTTTGAGCGAGAAAGGCGACCAGCGGAACGACGACATGGTCTGGATGGTGAATGTTGGTTAGGCATTGCAAGTGGAGAACTAGGAATGGAGAACACTTGTATCAGAGATTTGTCAGTAGGAGTGCATGTGGAATCAAGAGCTTGTGAAGACACGGGAGAGTCGCATGCAGTGGAGGAGACAATGTCAGTGTGAACAGAGTCAGGAAAAGCTCTAGATTGTTTCAAAACCTCTGGAATGAAACGTTCACGCCAATGGATTCCATGTAAGCGTGGGTATAGGTCTATCTGTTGTTGGGTTAGAGCAGGACGGCCAATGAGAGCGTCAGCTGGAATGGTTATGCCGTCTGCTATATAGTAAGTCAGGCTGACAGGTGGCAAGTCAGGACATAGGTATGTGTTAAACATAACTTTACCTAGAGTAGTGAGTGCGGTTCCATCGATTCCACAAAGTTGCAGGTCAGAAGGTTCTAAAATGATTAATTTACGATGACGCACAGATCTGATGTTATCAAAGCACTCTTTAGTCATGATATTTACTGAAGAACCTGTATCAACAAACAAGGTGAAGTAGTGCTGGTTGACTTCAGCTTGTAAAATCATTGGGTCCTCCCAAAGTGTATTAGAAATGGTATACAACGGGAGTGAAGGTTCATCTGTGTGATCTGGTTCGTGTTTCTTGGAGGAGTGCACGTCGTGTGGTAGTCATTGAGGGTTATACTGTTGTGAATGGCGAGGAGATTGTGGTCCTTCACGACCGTCAGAGGTGTCGTGTTGCTGTGAATAGCGAGGAGCGTTTGTTCCTACGCGACATTCAGAAGTGTCGTGACCACATTGACCATGGTGATCACAAAAGCGTGGAACATACTGCCGGTTTGGAAAATGACGTTGTCGTATGAAGCAACGCTCGATAGTGTGTCCCTTCTTTTTGCAGTAATAGCAATATGAGGCAGGTGAGTGATTAGCACGGGACTGTCGTGAATGTGAAGATGAGCGTTGTCTTTGGAGATTGTTTGAGTTGAAAGGTGTTGAACGAGTGTTTGAGTTGAAAGGAGGACGAGAAGTGCTTCGTGGTTGGTGGTGTTGGTGTTGGTGTTGTGTAGATACAGCAGCAGACATAGAAGAATGTGCATTGTTTGCAAACACTAGTGACGAAGAGTCCTCAAAATTGGAAGTAAATGCAGTTAAGGTGTCTGTTGGGGCAAAGTGAAAGTGTTTATCAGATCCAAAAAGGTTAGCGACAGCTTGTAGAGTCATTTTCCCATCTTCGTCAACCCATTCCGAAAATTCTAGCTGTCTTATTAAGTCTAACTTGACGTTAGAAGATTGTTGTAAGGCCGACATAACTGGGATAGGGTGTTCTTGCCTTTTGTGAGTGTCTGCAAGTCTAAAGAGTGGAGCAAGGATACCGGATTTCTGACTGCCACTGAAATATTTATTGAATGTGGCCTTATATTCGTCATATGTCTTAATTGTCAGAAATAAATCACTCTGCAGGTATTGTCCTGCAAGGCAGTTAGACAAGTCACATCGGGACTTTAGTTGAGCTATTTTGATTGTATCTTCAGTGATGTTACGACGCGCGATCTCATCGTCAACATCTTTGAGTAATATGTGTACAGGAATATTGTTGCCTGTGAATTTGGGAAGGGAAGGAACCTCATGCACCAAGGTGACTGAAGTTGGCGCTGGTGGTGGCATGATGACAGGTGAATTTGTGAAGAAGAAAGGAATAAAAATATCAGAGTACACTAACAGTTATGGCAAATAATGATAATAATACTAATAATGTAATATCCTAGATAAGAGTACGTAGATATGGAAAACACGCGAGAGAACGTGAATAAAAGTGAAATAACACAGTGTACGTTGGAGAGTGTTAGTGTATCACTTATGGAACAAAAGCATATGTGAGTGTGGAGTGTCAGTGTATCACTTATGTAACAAAAGAAAAAAAAGCAAAGGACTAAATAAAAGAGCCGTTACGCTCACAATGTACAAATACCGTAACTCAGTGGAAACCCATAAAGTCCAAAGGGCAGGAGTATCAGACACGGACAGACACTGTGAGGCGGACGCTGTAACAGTCACACAGCGTTGCGGGTATGACAGGTCAGGATACCTAGGGAGGTCAAGTTCTTATCAGCACACAATCCTAAATAAAAAAAATAATAACAAGGTGGAAACACAAAAGAGATGGCACTACCAAAAAATTGAAACCAGAAAATGAATGTAGACACAAGCTATAGGGTATTGAAAGCACATGGGAAAAAATATAATAATGATATGGTACTTAACGAATGTTTGAAGACTTGGTGGAGGATGCTGTGGAAGGAGATGTGGAGGAGATAAATCGAAGCGGCGCGGCGTGGAAAAGCAGAGACGAGGTGGACTGCCTGCGTGTGGATGAAAGTGATGTAGACAGCTTCGATGGTGATTGAGGAACCGCGTATGTGGATGCGTAGGGCAGCCTGGTGGGAATGCCGTGTGGAGATCTCGTAGAAGCACGTGGAGGGGCGCGAAGGGTGGCCCGGTGTTGAGATGACGTGGGCGGCCAGGCGTTGTCGTGGATGTGGTGGAGGAGGCAGGCGTGGAACGTCACGTGGTGGTGGAGGTGGACGGCAGGCGTGGAACGTCACGTGGATGTGGAGGTGGAAGGCCTCGGTGGTGGATGTGGTGGAGGAGGCGGCAGCGTTGTCCCACGTGGAGGAAAGTGGACGATGTTGAATTACGCAGCGTGGAAGTCCGGGCGGCGTAGGTGGAAGCGATGTGGCGGTGTGGCGTGGAAGTCCGGGCGGCGTAGGTGGAGGCGATGTGGCGGCGTGGCGTGGAAGTGATTAACCTGTTACCATATCCCACTTGCTGTCACCATGTGTAAAGTGATGTTATTGGTTTGGGTACCATATCCCACCGCTGTCACCATGTGTAAAGTGACTTTTGGGTATGTCACTTTTTAGGGTGAGCAGAAACAGATAACTCTGCTTTTGATAGTGGTTTATTAATTTGGGTAAAAGGTAACACAGGTAAGGTTGGTGTAAGGCGACTCGCTGACTGGTGAGTTGCTCCTGCCGTGGATTTGGATGGCTTGTGACTTGAAGGCTTGTGAGCTGTACGCTGTGCGGAGGTCTGTGTTCAAGTGTCTTGTCTCTACAAGAGACATCCTTTATAAAGTGCCAGGATACTCAAGACCTGACACCTGATGATCTGACTACCTGACGATCTGACTACCTGACACCTGATGATCTGACGACCTGACACCTAATCCCTTAATGGGCAGTCGGCGAGATCATAGGTGATGTCGCCATGAAAAGTGGGAGGCGAGTACGAGGAAAAGGTATTAAGAGAGAGGCGTGACCTGACGGGTAATTAACCAGGTGTTCCAGGATCAGACATCAAGTATACAGAACACAGAACACAGAACACGGTTGAACACATAGTTGAACACTAATAATACTAATACTACACACACACACACACAGACAGACACACTTTCGCTTATATTATTATAGATAAGAAAGATTACCCATCACCCCCCACCTATTCCCTCACCCATCACC
>JACEEZ010008863.1:0-30000 GCA_016584305.1 Chionoecetes opilio | reverse complement strand
GTGTGTGTGTGTGTGTGTGTGTGTGTGTGTGTGTGTGTGTGTGTGTGTGTGTGGTGTGTGTGTGTGTGTGTGCGTGTGTGTGTGTGGTGTGTGTGTGTGTGTGTGTGTGTGTGTGTGTGTGTGTGTGTGTGTGTGTGTGTGTGTGTGTGTGTGTGTGTGTGTGTGTGTGTGTAAGGAAAAAATACCCACATGAACAGAATTATAACTCGCATTTACCTTTCGGAGAACTTGGTGGTGGTGATGGTGGTGGTGATATGCATACAACACACACGCACACACACACACACTTCGCCCCATAAAGAAATCCAAGCTCGACTAAAAACTACGTACACACACACGAACATACACGTGCTACGCTATTAAGTAGGAAAAAAATTAATTGAACAATTTATATTAATTGCAATTTAAAGTTCCCTATAAGCTACGTTAATTGATCTATTTATTTATTTTTACGTTACGACCCAGTAGCTATATGTATGTGCGCGCGCGTTTCCGTACAGTTCGGTCTGCAGACGATATGTGGCGGAGATAGTGTAGTGTGCGTGGTGACCGAATTAACGGATTTTTTTCTTCGTTCATTTTTTTTCTTTCTTCGTTTTTTCTTTCGTTCACTAGTTCGTTTTTTTCACTAAGTTTAAGTTTTTTTTACTAATTTTAATTTTTTTTCTCACTAAGTTTAAGTTTTTCATTAAGTTTAAGTTTTTTTCCACTAAGTTTAAGTATTTTTCACTAAGTTTAAGTATTTTTCACAGTTTAAGTTTTATTCTCATTAAGTTTAAGTTTCTTTCACTAAGTTTTTTTGTTCACTAAATGTTTTTTCCACTAAGTTGTTTTTTCTCACCAAGTTAGTTTTTTTTCACTAAGTTCAAGTTTTTTTTCATTAAGTTTAATTTTTTTTCACTAGTTTAAGTTTTTTTTCACAAAGGGTTTTTTTTGTTAACAAAGTTTAATTTTTTTTCACAAATTTTAAGTTTTTTTCTCACAAAGTTTGTTTTCTTCACTAAGTATTTTTTTCACTAAGGTTTTTTTTCTCACTAAGTTAGTTTTTTTTCCACTAAGTTTAAGTTCACTCATTTTCTATTCACTTTCTCTAACTTTCTTAAAATTTTGTCAGTATTTTCACTTTTCTATTTCACTTTCTCTAACTTTCTTTAACCCCTTGAGACTCAGAACGTAATTTCCATTGTTATTTGGGTACCATAAGACGATTTTTTTGTGACTATAAGCAATACTTTATAGCTATGACCTGTTTAGTATCCTTAGCCACTAACTAATTAGGTATATTCAGTGACTTTTCGAAATTTTATGGTTCGAAAACATACAATTTTATATAGCAAAGGAAAGATCTGGGCGTGAAGGGGTTAAATTTTCTCACTATTTTCACTCATTTTCTATTCACTTTCTCTAACTTTCTTTACATTTTCTCCCTATTTCAAGGTCTTCTCTGGGTAAGGTACTATGGATCTGTATTTAAATTTCTCTAAGTTTCTCACTTTCTCTAACTTTCTTTAAATATTCTCACAAATTTCACTCATTCTCTCTTTAAATTTCTCTAAGTTTCTTACTTTCTGTAAATTTTCTTACTATTTTCACACATTTTATATTTCACTGTTTTTTAATTTCTCACTTTCTCTAACGTTCTTTAAATGTTCTCCTTATTTTCAGGTCTTTTCTGGGCAGGTGGGACTCCGGGCTGGCTGGGGAAAGACGGAGGTAGTGTTAGCTAGAGGCATGGAGGGGATGAGGGTATATAAGAACATAAGAAGAACATAAGAACATAAGAACATAAAGAATAATATAACTAGAGGTCTGACTAGAGGCAAATAAAGCTTTAGAATAACCTCAGCACTTCTACTTTAACACTCCTGGTAATGAATCCTATAAAGACCCTATTAGAAACATAAGAACATAAGGAAGCTACAAGAGGCTGGGAGACCTACACGTGGTAGTTCCTATTACTTAATAGTACCTACATCCACCTTTCATCCCCATCCATAACACAGTCCAGCCTCCTTTTAAAACTCTCTAATGACTCCACACTAACTACCTGTCTACTGAGTCCATTCCAATCATTTACCACCCTATTTGTGAACCAGTTTTTCCTATTTCTTTATGAAATCTACGCTTTTCCAGCTTGAATCCGTTACTTCTTGTTCTACCCTGGTTAATAGCCGTGAGAACTTTTCCTACCTCTCCTTTATTACATCCCCTTAACCCAGTGATTCTCAAACTGTGCGCCGCGGTGCACTTGTGCGCCGTGGGAATCCCCTAGGTGCGCCGCGTAATTTTTCATAGATATGGGTATTTTGCACTTTGAGGTCGCAGTTTTTGTTTTTTATATTGAAGATGGAAAATCGTAAATGAATGAGTTAATATGTAACTAGGCAGGTAGATGCAAGGTCCTTTTAATAAATATATAAGTACTTTGGGTAGATGGATAAAGTAAGAAATAGAGAATAAATAAATAAGTTATTCATAATTTTAAAAAAATACTTCCCGCTTCCACCACAATACGTGTTGAACGAGTACTGTACACGTACTGTACCAGTCTGAGCCGCAGCCTGCTGGTGTTACTGAGCTACCAACTTACTAGTTTTATCACGCGTTCATGTGAACTGTTTTTAGCGACATATAAAAGGAAAAAGGATGATGAATAGAAACTGATGCATACGTATATCAGTAGGTGATGTATATCAGTAGGCTTTATGCAAGTTTGACTGTTTGACGTGATTTACGTGAACCCCGATCGATAAATAACATGTATAATTTGGCAACACACGTAGGCAGAGCGTTGGGTAGGCACCTCCCGTGGTCAGTGTAGCCGTGAGCCTCAGTAAGTATCGCTGTTGTGGTGTTAATGAGGTCCAAGCTTAAAAAATGGAAAGTACCTCATTAAAAAGCGAAAGTGTACTGAAAGCAATAGCGGTGAAGTCGCAGTTGATCATGAATCAAAACGTAAATGTGTCGAAGGCACCGAAGGCGAAGTAACAGTAATAACTGTTGAAAGTGAGTCCTCTCGTCCAGACCCTAGTGTGGAAAGTGAAGAAAGTGAAGTGACAGTTGAAAATGAGCATAGTCGTACAGGTCCGTGCTGGCAAAGTGAAGTGACAGTTGAAAGTGACCGTAGTCGTGCAGGTCCGAGCGGGCAAAGAGAAGTGACAGATGAAAGTGAGTTCTGTCATCCAGGTCTGAGCGTGGTCAAAAAGACGACACGTGCCAGCAAAAGTAACCGCAGTAAGTCATTTCGCTTGTATAACGACAGTTATCTTGGACTTGGGTTCACTTGCTGTGATGATGAAAATGGTCCAAAGCCAAAATGTGTTGTTTGCGGCATTGAGCTATCAAATGAATCTATGACTCCTATGCAAATGAAGAGACATTTAACAACAAAACATAGTCACCTCTCTCAGAAGCCTATAAATTACTTTAAAAGACTCTTGAAAGATAAAAAAACAACAAAGGCTTGGGTTTGAGAAAAAGGTGAAGGTGGCAGAAAAGGCACAGAAAGCAAGCTATTTAGTGGCAGAGCATACAGCAAAACAAATGAAACCCCATTCAATTGCAGAGTCATACTTCCTTCCAGCTTGCTGTGCTGTGGTGAAAACATTGTTTGGGGATGAGGCTGAAAAGGAAGTGAAAAAAATTCCCCTCTCAGACGACACGATTGGTAGACGAATCAAGGACATGTCGTCTGATATTGAAAAAAGTGTGTGTGAACTCGCGAAAGGTAAAATGTATGCTTTACAAGCGGATGAATCAACAGACATTGGAGGAAAACCTCAGTTACTAGTGTTCATCCGTTATGTTGCTGATAACAAAATAACTGAACATTTCTTATGCTGCAAAGAACTGGTGCAAGCCACAGGACAAGAGATATTTTCTACAGTGACAGAATACTTGAAAGAAAAGGACTTGTCATGGAAATTATGTGTAGGAATTTGTACAGATGGCTGTCCATCCATGGTGGGATCGGTAAAAGGTTGTGTCCTTAGTCAAGAAGGAGAACCCAGATTTGATTACTACCCATTGTTTCTTGCACCGTGAAGCTCTTGTTGCTAAAACACTCGGACAAGAATTAAAGTTTGTTCTTGATGATGTTGTGAAAATGGTAAACTTTCTTAAAAGCAGACCAAAGCAGTCAAGACTATTTTTGATGCTTTGTGAAGAAATGGGATCTCCTCACGAAGGTCTTCTCCTCCACACAGAAGTCCGGTGGTTATCAAGAGGCAAAGTGTTATCCCGGGTGCATGAACTGAGAGAGGAAATGCTCCTTTTCTTTACCTTTGAGGAGAAAACTGAATTCTGCGAATTACTTGCTGATGAAATTTGGAGTGCAACATTATGCTATTTGGCAGACATATTTGAGCATCTGAACAAGGTTAATGCAAGTATGCAAGGAAGAAATGAAAATATGGTAACATCTTCTGACAAAATGAAAGCCTTGGTAGAAAAAATTAGGCTCTGGAATGAAAGGGTGAGTGAAGGCAAGATTGACATGCTTCAAAAGACTGCTGAAGCTAAATATACAGACATTGTTCCACTCATTAAGCAGCACCTTGAAAGCCTAGGAAGGAACATAGAAAAATATTTCCCAAATATATCTGTTGAAAGTTTTGACTGGCTGAGAAATCCATTCGTTCACGATCCCTTGAGCAAGCCACAACTTAGCATCTTTGAAGAAGAGAAACTAATCAACATCCGTAATGACCACACACTAAAACTGCAATATCTGGATATGACATTAGAAAGCTTCTGGATTCAAATGGAAAAACGAACACCCACATATATCCAAAAGGGCCCAGAAAATACTCTTGCAATTTTCAACCTCATATCTGTGTGAACTGGGATTCTCAGCCCTCACAAATATAAAAACTAGGAAAAGGAATAAATTGTTGGCTGTTGAAGAGGAAATGAGAGTGTGTCTGTCAACTGTCCCTCCTAACATAGAGCGGATATGCAACTCCAGGCAGGCACACGTGTTCCACTGATCAGGTATGTTATTGTTGTAACATAGTAGTTTATTTACACATTATTTCCTTATGTCCATTCCTGTATATATATATATATATATATTATATATATATATTATATTATATATATATATAATTATATATATATATATATATATATATTTTTATATATATATATATATATATATATATATATATATATATACTTGGACTTCGGCGGCTGCGCCGCCGAAGTCCAAGATATAATCTAGTGCGCCGCCGTCCAGTGAAGTTTGAGAACCTCTGCCTTAACCACTTAAAACTTCTATCAGATCGCCCTTACTCTGCGTCTCTATGTTATTATATTGTTATTATTATTATTATTATTATTATTATAGAGGTCTATAGCTATTATCAATTATTTGCTTTAGTACTTAAGTTCATTCCCTCGTCTATATATTATGATGTTGTTTCTCTTGTATGCTTCGGTGAGAAATAAAATTACGGTGGTGGTGGCGGTGGTGGTGGTGGTGGTGGTGGTGGTGGTTGTGTGTGGTGTGGTGGTGGTGGTGTGGTGGTGTGGTGGTGTGTGGTGGTGGTGGTGGTGTGGTGGTGGTGGTGGTGTGTGTGGTGGTGGTGGTGGTGGTGGTGGTGGTGGTGGTGGTGGTGGTGGTGGTGGTGGTGTGGTGGTGGTGGTGTGTGGTGGTTGGTGTGGTGTGGTGGTGGTGGTGTGTGTGGTGGTGGTGGTGGTGTGGTGGTGGTGGTGTGGGGTGTGGTGGTGGTGGTGTGGTGGTGGTGGTGGTGGTGTGGTGGTGGTGGTGGTGGTGGTTGGGGGGTGTGGTGGTGTGGTGGTGGTGGGGTGGTGTGTGGTGGTGGTTGTGGTGGTGGTGTGTGTGGTGGTGGTGGTGGTGGTGTGGTGTGGTGGGTGGGTGGTGTGGTGGTGGTGGTGGTGGTGGGTGTGGTGGTGTGTGGTGGTGGTGGTGGTGGTGGTGTGGTGGGTGGTGGTGGTGGTGGGTGGTGGTGGTGGTGGTGGGGTGGTGGTGGTGGTGGTGGTGTGGTGGTGGTGTGGTGGGGGTGGTGGTGGTGGTGTGGTGTGGTGGGTGGTGGGTGGGGTGGTGTGGTGGTGGTGGTGGTGTGGTGGTGGTGGTGGTGGTGGTGGTGGTGTGGTGGGGGTGGGGTGGTGGTGGTGGGTGTGGTGGTGGTGGTGGTGGTGGGTGGTGTGGTGGTGGTGGTGGTGTGGTGGGGTTGGTGGTGGTGTGTGCATTTCACATAATATGGGTCAAGTTGGTTTAGACGGCTATTATGTGGTGGATTGTGTTGTTTGGTGGTGTGTAGTGTTGTGGGTGGTGTGTGGNTTTTGGCCCCCATGTAGCAGCCTGTTGTGGGTGAGGACCCGTTATCCCGTGGACACAGGGCTAGTGTAACATCCGGGTTACCACAGTTACCTTCCCCAGGCTTTCCCAGGTACCCATTGTATCAACCCGAAAGGGAGGATGAACAGCTGAGAAGAAGAGCTTATGAAGAACATAAGAACATAAGAAAATAAGGAGCTACAAGAGGCCGTGATACCTCACGTGGTAGTTCCTGTAAATTTGAGTGGACAAAGACCCTGACTCTACAGCTTATTGAACTTATAGAGACCGGCCTCGTCTATAGTATTGGTCAAAAGTGATATTTACAAAATAAGAGACGAAATATAAGTGTAAGCTTGCGGTGAGTGTTAGCATTCTTAGGTTAACAGACTAAACTCTAGCTAACCAGTATGAGTTTTTTTTTTTTTTTTTTTTTTTAGGTAGATAAAGGTTATTATTTTTATTTGTATAGTTAGTAAAGGTTAGTTAGTGTATGGTTATGTTAGGTTAGGTATGGTTAGGTTCAGGTAAAGGTAGGTTAAGTTAGGTTCATTTTATGTTTTTTTTTGTCATGTTTTGCACAAAAAAAAAAAAATGTGGAACAACGGTTGCAGATTCTATTCAAAACAATAAAACACCAGAAAAACAACGCTCAGAAATCTTGTTGCTGAAACTATTAATTACTCATTCATCCTTAGTGGTTAGTGTTGGCCGAAGCCACCACCCCGGAGAGCAGGTCACAAACCCCGGCTAACACCCGGTACCCATTCACTGCTGGGTGGACAGGGGATCGGGTTTTAAGGAAACAACCCATCTGTTTCCGCTCCGCCCGGGGATTGAACCCGGGACTTCTCGGTTGTGAACCGAGCGTGCTTCCCCTACACCACGGAGTACCCTAGAGTATACTCCGTGTGTATGTGTGTGTGTGTGTGTGTGCGTGTGTCAGTGATGGTGTCTAGGCCCTCCCTAGGCCTGTAACCTCACTGAGGGAGTGGGTCCATGGTGGCCCTTTGTCCATAATTTCATTGTCTCCTCAAATACCTCTTGAATATAAATTGAGTTCAGCCAAAGACTCTTGATTAATTATTACCATCAAAATTAATGGCTGAAATACAGATTATTGATGCCAGATAAGCTTAACTAATAGGTAATTTATAACTAATATATAATTATTTAATAAGTAAGGTACTAAATAACAATATAAGTATACATGTTTTTGTGATCAGCAATGATTGCTTGGGACAAATGGTGGACACACCAATTATTTGAAGTTTCTTCCTTTATCTCTCTAATTGGCTCACGCCCCCCTAGGTAGGTAATAACCCACGTCCCCCTAACCCACTCCCCCTGTCCACCACCCCCGCCCGAGGTGAAAAACAGTTGGATAAAGGCCACACAGTCACTATACTTAACCTTTTCACCACCACGCCCCCTTTCTAGTGGGTCCTTGCCTCCATGCCCCCCTTCACAACAAGACACCCCCTTTCTAGTGGGTCCTTGCCTCCATGCCCCTTCACAAAAGGACCCCCCTTTACTAGTGGCTCCTTGCCTCCATGCCCCCCTTCACAACAAGCACGCCCCCTTTACTAGTGGGTCCTTGCCTCCTGCCCCCCTTCACAACAAGGCACGCCCCCTTACTAGTGGGTCCTTGCCTCCACGTCCTTAACAACAAAGACACTCCCCTTTACTAGTGGTCCTTGCCTCCTGCCCCCCTTCACCACAAAACACCTCCCTTTACTATTGGTCCTTGCCTCCATGCCCCCCTTTCACAACAAAGGCATTCCCCCTTCTAGTGGGTCCTTGCCTCCATGCCCCCTTCACACAAAACACGTTCCCTTATAGTGGTCTTGCCTCCATGCCCCTTCAACAACAAAGGCACTGTTCCCTTTACTAGTGGGTCCTTGTCCTCCATCCCCCCTTCACAACAAAGACACTCCCCTTTACTAGTGTGGTTCCTTGCCTCAGCCCTCCTTCACAACAAAGACACTCCCCCTTTACAGTGGTCACTTGCCTCCATGCCCCCCTTCACAACAAAGCATTCCCCTTTACTAGTGGGTCCTTGCCTCCATGCCCCCCTTCACAATCAAGGCCCCCTTTACTAGTGGGTCCTTGCCTCTGCCCACCTTTCACAACAAAGCACTCCCCCTTTACTATGGGTCCTTGCCCCATGCCCCCCTTCACAAAGGTCACTCCCCCCTTTTCTATGGATCCTTGCGCTCCATGCCCCCTTCACAAAAGTGCATCCCCCTTTACTAATGGGTCCTTGCCTCCATGCCCCCTTCCCCAAAGCACCCCCTATTACCAGTGGTCTTGCCTCGATGCCCCCCTTCACAACAAAGACACGCCCCTTTAAATATTTGGTCCTTGCCTCTTGCCCCTTTTCAACAAAGGCAACGCCCCCTTCTATAATGGTCACTTATCCCCCCCCCCCCTTCACAAAGTATTTCAAGTAATCCTGATCGGGAAAAACTGAAAAAATCGGGGTTTTATCTTATTGTACACATAAATATTCATAAACACCTTGAATACCTAGACAGATTTAGTTAGACTACGTTTAGATAGTAATGCCTAAGATATGTAATATTTAAAAATTGAAAGTTAAGGGATGAGAGTTGGGGTGAAACGCGGCAAGACGTCACGGCAGAGTTACCGGAGGAACTTGCTGTTGATCCTTAATTTTTTTTTTTTTTGTAAAACTTGGGTTATTTGTGACTTGCACCCGTGCCATTTTTAGACCGTGCCATTTTTGCTGTGCCATTTTGCTGTGGCCATTTTTACTGTGCCATTATTAACGTTTCACCCAGAGAGCTTCACAAAGAGGGTCACTCGGGCCGCGTATTTGGATTTTGAACAGGGGGGCGGCCCCTATGCGGATGGTTTCATTCCGTCAAAGTGTCCAATGCTTTATATCATTACTGTTCACGGTGTTTCCTTTTCATGCCCAAGACCAAAAATAGTAGATTTTCGTTAAATAATGAAATGAAGTGTTTACAGGGTTCCCCAAATTTGGGGGTTCCTTAAATTTGGGGGGGGTTCAAAAAATGTCAAATCTTATATCTTACTGGGCCCCGACGCAAATATATTTTTATTAGTTAAAAAAAATGGGTAAGTGTATTGATGGATGTATTTTTTTTTATTACACCTTTTTTTTCCTTTTTATTTCAACCGAAACCCTCTTCAATAAATTGTTTAAACTCAATACCCTCCCCCCCCCACACATTTTGTTTTGGCGAAGTCAAAATGGGGGGTGATGATGGGTAATGGGTTTGGGGAATGGTGGGGGTGAAAGGGGAATGGTGTGGGGTGATGGGTGGTGAAAGGGTGTGGGGTGATGGTAGTGGGGGAATGGGGGGAGGGGATGGTAATGGTGAGTAATGGGGGTTTGGGGATGATGGGTAATGGGTAGAGAATAGGTTGGGGGTGATGGGGAATGGGGGAAAAAATGGGTGGGGTGATGGGGAATGGGGGTGGGGTGTGGTGAGTGAATGGGTGGGGGGTGATGGGTTCGGGTGATGGGTGATGGGGTGAGGGAGGTAGTGGGGTGAGGGTGATGGGTGAGGGAGTAGGTGTGGGGGATGGTAATGGGTGATGAAATGGTGTGGGGGTGATGGGTTATGGGTGAATGAATGGGTGGGGGTGATGGGTAATGGTGGGAGGTGATGGTTAATGGGTGAGTGAATGGGTTTGGGGTGAGGGGAAATGGGTGATTTCGATGGACTCTTTAACTGCCATAAAAGTTGAATGTGCGACAGGAAATGGGTGAGCGAATGGGGTGTGGGTGATGGGTATTGGGTGACTTACAATCAGGTGGGGGGGATGGTATGGTGAGTGAATGGGTGTGTGGTGATGATATGGGTGAGTGCAGGAATTCCCTCCCTACTGAATTCCTATTTCTTTCCTCGTCAAGTTTCTCTTCTGACTTCCTCTTCTCCTCCAATTTCTTCCTTACTCCTGTCCTTATTCTCCTTTCTTCTCTCATATCTCCTTCCTTCCCTCTCTCCACCTTCCATTATCACCCCATCATCACAAAAAGAAGGAACGATTCCCCCTCTATCGACGGCGACTGTCAGTGCGGTGCACCAACCGCTATAGTTCGCTGTTCGTCCTATTGAAATCATAAATGCGCGCCATGTATGATCGTCCGAGTGACCCTCTCGGTGAAGCTTCTCTGGCCCTACCACCTGTTGCCGTCATCATCGTAATATGTAAATTATGACGAATTAGTAGTGATTCCGTGATTACATGTTTTAGTGGCAGCTAGATACAATACTTTGATGGGAGGAGGCGAGAGGGGGGGGGACGTCAGGATGAAGTAAGAGGGGAGGAGAGTCGGTCGTAGTTTCTGCAGAGAGTCGGGGAAGAGAGAAAGGACAGGAGGGAGGAAGGAGGGAGGGAGAAGCTCTAGAAGAGGGGGAGGGAGAGGGGAGAGGGGGGAAGAAGGGGAGGAGGGAAAGAGGGGAGGAGGGAAAGGAAGGAGGGGAGAAGGAAGGGAAGGGGGGGGAGGGGAAGGAGAGGGAGAAAAGGGAGAAGGAGAGAGGGAGGAGAGAGGGAAAGGGAAGGAGGAAGAGGGAGGGAGAGGAGGAAGAGAAAGGGGGGGAAGGGGGAAGGGGGGGAAGGGGGGGGGGAGGAGGGAGAGGAAGGGGAGGAAGAGGGGGGGGGGGGGGGAGGGGGGGAAGGGAGAGAAAGGGGGGGGGGGGAGAGGAAGAGGGAGAGAAAGAAAGGGAAAGGGGGGGGGGGGGGGGGGGAGGAAAGGAAGAAAGAAAAGAGAAAAAAAAGAAGGGGGGGGAAGGAGAAAGAGGGGGGGGGAGAAAAGAAGAAAAAAAAGGGGAGGAGAGAAAAAAGAGGAGGGGAAGGGGGGAGAGGGGGAGAGAAAAAGAGGAGGAGGAAGAGGTGAAAAAAAGGGGGAGGAATAAAAAAAAGGGGGGAAAAAGGGGGGGGGCGGGCCCTATATGTTGTCCTATCCGCCAAGCCGCCATCTTCTTTCCTCTCCTTCCCTTATCTTTTTAGCTAAGCACAACTCCTCCTCCACAATTTTCACTCCTTGCCTCTTTCTCATGTCCTAAGCCCGAACCACAGCCAAAATCCTCTTTCCCCCTGTCCCCTTACCTCTTAAGCATTCCTGTATGTTCAAACCCGACCTTTGTCCTCTAACCCTTTTTCTTCCTTCCAATCTTCCAACACTCTTCCCTTCCCCATTCCCTCGCTCTTTCACTCCCTCGCTCTTCCCTCTTTGCCTCCTGTTCCGCCTCACTCGTTCCTTTTATTCACCCTTCATATTCCTGCGATTTAGCATTAAGAACGTTGTTTTTTCTGTTCTCTTGCCCCTGCCTATCCAATCCTCTGTTTGTATTCTTCCTCCCCAGTGGCCTCCAGTCCTTTCGCGTTTCCTCCATTATCACCCTTTTTTTCGTTGTGGGGTGTGAGGCCTCAGGGTCAGTGTTTTTATTATCATTGTTTATTTTTCTCTTGTCTTATATCGATGCGCTCCGACAACGGCAAACCTCAGGATAAACTAATGATTATTCATAATAGGGCTTTTTTTCTCTGTTATTTTTTTATAGACTGGACCAGGAAAAAAAAAAGAGGTAACAAAAAGCCCCGCAAAAAGCTTCCTGACTTATAACCTGTCTGTGCTTTGGCGGTAACATTTTGTAGCTTTCGTTAAGCCATATAGTATTAAGGTATTAATTTTACTGTAGGACCAAAAACGTACCCTAACACAATTGGGAGTATGGTTTTCTGTTTACCTTATTGGATTCTAGGAAACATTCTCTCAATGAGCTTCCGTCGCAAATCCTTACTTTTGGGATATGATTATTTTGTTTATAGGAGCAGGCGAACGACAAGTGTTTACCTGCGCCCACTCTTCTTCCTCTTGTCACCTGCCTCGCCGTCTGTTCTTTCCTTGCGCGGACACTTTTTAAAAAAAAATGCAGATTTGGCTTTAGTTAGGAGGTTAAGTGTGGTACGAGGTTAGGTTAGGTTATGGTAAGTTTATTGAGTCAAAAGGTGGGGTTTAGTTAGTTGATTTTCATATCAAGGGAAGGAAGAACAGACGTAAACGTAAAAAAAAGACAAGTGGAGTTCCACAAGGGTCTGTTTTGGTCCATTACTATTTTTTTATTTATATCAAACGACTTGGATTAGTGGTATTAATAGTGATATCAGCAAGTTTGCTTGATGATACTAAGGTGAGGTAAGATTTTGGATCACAGTTGAGGTAACCTATTGCAGGGAGACTAGATAAAC
This sequence comes from Chionoecetes opilio, assembly GCA_016584305.1. Taxonomy (NCBI): domain Eukaryota; kingdom Metazoa; phylum Arthropoda; class Malacostraca; order Decapoda; family Majidae; genus Chionoecetes; species Chionoecetes opilio. Next base: position 17,450 of record JACEEZ010008863.1, on the reverse strand, counting down.
TTAATGAGTGGGCAGTCAATGGCCAGATGGAATTTATATTGATAAGTGCAGCGTTTATGAATGTTGATAGAAAGAACCTGGTATAGATTACCCATACGCAATGTGTCCCGCTGAAAAGATCCGAAGTGAAAAAGATCTTGAGTGCTGGTGGAGCCCAGACCTCCGACCTAGGAAACTAAGGTATTGAAGCTAGAAATAAAGAAATAGAGTGTTAGTATTCATTACCAGAAGTGTTAAAATTAGAAGTGCGGAAGTTATTCTAAAGCTTTATCTGGCTTCTAGTCATGACCTCACCTAGACTATGCGGTTTCCAGTTTTGGTCTCAATTACAGGATGATATAGCCTTGTTAGTATCAGTGCAGATAAGGATGACCCAAAATGATACAAGGGATGCGTAACTTAGTTATCAGAAGGAGATGAAGTTATTGTTACACTCCTCGAGAGGGGACACAGAGTAAGGGGCGATCCTGATAGAAGTTTTTAAGTGGGATGAGGGGATGTAATAAAGGAGAGGTAGTAAAAGTTCTTATGGCTTTTTAACCAGGGGTATAACAGAAGTATGGATCAAGCTGGAAGGGCGTAGATTTATAAAGGAAATAGGGAAAAACTGGTTCACAAATCGGGTGGTGAATGATTGGAATGGGACTCAGTACACAGGTAGTTAGTGGCGAAAGTCATTGGTAAAACAGAAGTCTTTAAAGAGGGGCTGGACAAGTTTAGTTCATGTATGGGGATGGAAGGTGTGATGTAGGTAGTGTTAGGTGACGAGGGAACTACCACGTTAGGGCCTCGCGGCCTCTTGTAGCTTCCTTATTTTCTTATGTTCTTATATCTACTATACCACTCCTTCCTATTAAAAATATCTTATATCTCCCGAATAGTGATTTGCGACGAAGCTCATAGAAAGAATGTTTCTTATAATCCCTAAGGTGAACAGAAAACCATTCTCGAAGAACCATTGTGTAGGGGGATTTTGGTCCTAGTGTAAAAATTTACCAAGTATATTTTAACACTATGCCCAGAATTCCACTACATAATTGGAGTAAGATTTCTGTTTACCTTATTAATCAAGGAAACTTATTTCTAATAGCTTCCGCCCGCAAGTAATATTTTTTGGAGAATGAAATGTTGTCTATGGTGGAGGTGTGAGACAGTGGTTTTACATGCGCCTCACTCTTCTTCCTCTTGTGACCTGCATCGCCTCTGTTCTTTCCTTGCCGCGGACACTTTTTATTTGAAGGATTTGACTTAGTTGAGAGGTTAAAACATGGGAATAGGTTATATTAGGTATGTAGTGAGTCAAAAGTGGGGTTTAGGTTGTTAATCATTATTTTCGGCAGAAGCTCATAGAGAGAGTTTCACAGAATCCATTAAGTAACGAAACCGTTACTCCCAATTGTAAGAGAATTCTGGTACTAGATGTAAAAATTTACCAAAATTAGGCTTTAAGTAAAATCCCCTTTTAGCACCCCCTTAAATCCCCCAGTTAAAAAATCTAAATAATCACTCTTAACTGCTGGACACCAGCGACGTGCCACGTGATGCGTCCCAGTATGGTATGCAACGACGCCCCAGTCCCAGCGACGCACCCTGTGCGGTCCTCCATGTAAAAATCTGGTACGCGGCTTCTATGGTAGGAATGGCCTGAAAAATGTATGGGGGAACTGCTTGATATGTGGGGCAACAGTGGCGGTACCCGTCACGCCGGCACTGCATGGGCACGCCGGTGCGGTAGGGAGGGGGGATTGAGAGGCGCGAGCTTACTCCACTTTTTTCGCCGCGACTTTAGAACCTTATTTAACTCCTGTTGCTATAATGGTAGCTATTGTTTTTGGAGATTGTATGGGATATGCTTTATATACGTGGCAACCCTTCAGTATATGCTCGTTGGGACGGGGGTCGCCCATAGCATTACCGAGGGACAAAGGACATCCTACACAAGGAATACATATAGAAATGGGTACTATCCATCATGGCCTCCCGTTTACCATGGTTACCGGGAACGCGAGGGCGCCTGCTGCCACTAACTCGTGCTCATTTAGAAAACTTTACTATGCCTTATTCACAGACGTGAAATTGACCTTATATGACATTATGGTGATACATACGTGTATATAGACACTACTGCGCAAAGCCGCCCTCCGGGCGACTTTTTGCTACGCTCCTGCGAGTCTATTGGTGGGCCTTTCTGGCCCACCAACACAGACTCTCCTATGCCCCTCTAACTTCAGGATGTAGAAATGTATGTATTACCGCAACCCATTCAATCACCACTCAACCCATTCACATCACCCATTAACCCATCCACCCCCACCCATTCACCTCACCCATTACCCATCACCACACACCCATTCACTCACCCATGTACCCATCACCACACAGAGCACACCTATTCCCTCACCATCACCCATCACCCCCCACCCATTCACTCACACCATTACCCATCACCCCCAACCCATTCACTCACAGCCTTTTACCCCATCACCCTACATCAAGGTTTCCTCATTCCTCGCAACCCCTTTTTTCAACAATTCTCGCTAATAGGCTGCTAAAAAAGAAAAAAAAAATAATCGATCACCCTATAAGTGGGCTTAACACCTTCCCCTGCGCGACACCGGTTCCAAAACTGTGCATATGAGGGGATTGTGCCACGGGGGGGCGGAACGGTATACCACAGCACACACACACACACAAGCACACACACACCACACACACACATCAAACACACACACACACACACACACACACACACACACCACACACACACACAACAGACAGACAGACACACTTTCGCTTATTTATTATAGATGAGGCACACATGAATGCTCGGGTGGTGTGGAAAGATAAACCGCTACTACTGCGAAAACTGGTAACGTATCGTCCTCTGCCATGCTGCGCGCTCAGCTGAGGGCTAGGCGCGCCGGGAACCTTAAATTAGCTGATGTCTGATGGGTGCCTCATCCCCCTAGAATCCCCATTTTTTCGAGAAGAGTGATATTTTAGTTTTCCTTCATTCTTTCTCACTTTTAATTAAAAAACAAAATGCGGGGCTTGTGGGTGTACATTTTATTATATTTCGCTGGTAACTCAGCGGGTTAAATACCCAGTTAAGTCTCCTTAGTATTCACCTTTCCCTCTTTAAAACATTTTTTGTTTTTTTTTAATTTAGCTGCAGTTTAATGCATTACAAGGCACGTAGTTTATAACAGTCCTCAAATTGTAGATCTGACAATTTGCGTATGTCCTGACCCCTACAACACCCGTCCGGAATTAATAACAATTCAACGGGTTCTCGTGGTGTGGGGGATCAATAGTCACTCACACTTATACTCTTTTTTTTCTTCCCACAGTCTGGTCCTCAAGTGGAGTAATGATGACCACTATGAATACGATGAGGACCCGACAGGCGAGGAGGTGAGTGACTACGATGAGGAGTATACCACACCTGACGTCCCCTGCCTGTCTTCACTCCAAAGAGCAACACTTTCTCCGTGGAGTGGGCGGGGACATTATTACCTTCCCCTGCCAGGTAGAGAATCAAGGTAAGGTGGTCTGTGTGTGTGTGTGTGTGTGTGTGTGTGTGTGTGTGTGTGTGTGTGTCTGTGTGTGTGTGTGTGTGTTTGGGTGGGGGGGTCTGTGTGTGTAGGTGTGTGTTGTTTTGTGTGTGTGGGTGTTGTGTAGGTGTAGGGGTGTGTGTTTTGTGTGTGTGTGTGTAGGTGTTTTGTGGTGTGCTTTTGCGTTTGTGTCGTGTGTTTTGTCCGTGTGTTTGTCGTGTGTGTGTGTCTGTGTGTAAGTGCGTGTGTGGTGTGTGTATCTACCCTTACATCAGTAGCAATATCGACGTATGAATAGTTAGAATTATCCTACTTGTGTGCCTTCCAGATCTGAAGTCTCAGCTTTTCCTATGATTTACCCGATTATTTGACGGTTAATATATGTATAACATTTTTTTCTTTTCTTTTTTGAGTTAGGTGATGTATGAGACCTTTGTTTAATGTTTCCAAGCGCCCACGCGGTCCATGTTCAAGCACCATTCATCCTGACGGGTAACATCGCTGCTGTTGTTGGGGGGCCCCCCGCCCCATGGCTTGATACCGCCCCTCCCTCTCATCCCGCCTCTCCCCCTCCCTCGAGCACGTATTTGTTACATGTTTTTTGAGGTGCCGATAGGTGGCTGATCGTGATGAATAGATTAGAAAAGTTGTTGCTGTGGTAATAGACGTTATTGATGTCGTCTAGAAAAGTTGTTAATATTGGCAAAAGTTGTGGATGTGGTGATAGAAAGTCCATTGATGTCGTCTAGAAAAGTTGTTATTATGGGTCAAAAGTTGTTGATGTTGTATAGGAAAGTTATTGATGTCCGTCTAAAAAAGTTGTAATATTGGTTCGAAAGTTGTTAAATGTGGTATAGAACCAGTTATTGATTTGGTAATAAAAAGTTGTTAATGTGGTACAGAAAAGTTGTTTATGTGTATAGAACAATTGTGTAATGTGGTTATAGGAAAAGTTGTGGAGTAGAATAGTTGTTAATGTGTATAAAAAATGTATTGGGATATAAAGTAATTTTTTTAATGCGTAGGGTAAGTTTTAGGAACGGTTTACGTAAAAATGGGGAAAAAGAGGGATGGGGGATAGCTATCATGTCATATTCTTGAAATTAGGAAGGAAGAAGAAATCACATATTCCTGATACCTAATTATTGATCTAGTTGTACCTGTTGCCATATGTTACCTTGTGTTAAATACTGTAATACAAACTTCACCTGCGTTGTATGGTCCACTTGTGATTCCTTTAGAGTTTGCACGTGTGTTTTGTAAGAGAAACCTTAATAATCAACTTAACCTGCCTTGTCCATACCTGCTAACGAGCTAAAGCTCTTGTAATGCAAATAATCGATAGAATAATCTGTATTTTTTTAGCGAGGCAAAATCACTGACCCCTTGCTTCTTATTGGCTGATATATGGCAGGAAAAGGGAATAATATTACGCTTCATCATCTAAACTTCAGCTGTATTTATCGTATTTAAAACATTAAATCTGGTAACCATAAGGCTAATTTTAAGCTAAGACCTTAAGATAGAATTACATTTTTCGCCTTGTTGACAAAAATAGACTATAGTTTTTGGATGTCACTTTGTATTTATTTCTGAAGTCTCATCTGTGTTTTGGACTCATACGTAATGTCATCGTAGCGGCTAATGAGATTAAAGCCCCTGATGTTTGAGCGCCCACCTGTCTCACCTTTCTCTCTCTCCTGCTCTCTCGAGCACTCTCTCTCTCACTCTCTCTCTCTCTCTCTCTCTCTCTCTCTCTCTCTCTCTCTTCGCTCTCTCTCGCTCTCTCGGCTCTCTCGCTCGCTCGCTCTCTGTCGCTCGCGTCGCTCGCTCTCTCTCTCTCTCTCCTCTCTCTCTCTCTCTCTCTCTCTCTCTCTCCTTCCCTCTCTCTCGGGTCGCTCCTCTCTCTCTCTCGCTCTCGCTCATCCGCTCTGTCTCTCTTCGTCTCGCTCTCTCTCTCTTCTCTCGCTCTCGCTCTCGCTCTCGCTCTCGCTCTCTCTCTCTCTCTCTCTCTCTCGCTCTCATCTCTCATCTCTCTCTCTCTCTCATCTCTCTCCTCTCCTCTCTCTCTCTCCCTCTCCTTCCCATCCTCATCTCTCTCTTCTCTCTCTCTTTCTCTTTCTCTTTCTCTTTCCTCTCTCTCTCTCTCCTCCTCTCCCTACCCAGAAACCCTCATAGTCACACATCTTTCTCCTCCCTTTATCTTATCTTTTTCCTTCTCTTTTCTTTCCTGTCACGTCTCTATTCCCAAACAAATAAGTTTTTCTCAATTTACAACACGTTCGCAACTCGTTCTGCCCAGGTTCACACATTCACGAGATTTGTCCTCCCCTTGTATCTATCTTCCGTTCACTATGTCACTTCTCAACCCCACCCAATCAGTCTGTCTCAAATTCTCTCTCGCAGCTGCTGAAACAAACTTAAAACCTGACGAAGGAAGGCAACTCCTTCAAGCTTAGTTGGCGTCAGGAGAAGCCACGCTGGAACTACGTGTGCCCGCTCGAGATCTCACCTGCCATCGAGTCACCCACACCCTGACGTCATACCCGGCTGGTGAGTCCAGGGGGTTTGGGGGCTTGTGCAGGAAGGGGTTGGGTGTAAGGCTGAAGGGTTGGGCGATGCGGGAGTAAGGGGACGGGAGGGAGGAGGGTGGTTAGGTGTAGGGTGAGGGTGAAGGGTGTAGGTGTAGTGGAGGGTGTAGGGTGAAGGGTGTAGGGTGAAGGGTGAAGGGTGGTAGGGTGTAGGGTTAAGGTGAGGGTGTAGGGTGTAAGGGTGAAGGGTGAAGGGTGGTTGGTGTTAGGGGTAGGGTGTTAGGGTGAAGGATGTAGGGTGTAGGGTGTAGGGTGAAGGGTGTAGGTGTAGGGTGTAGGGTGAAGGGTGTAGGGTGTAGGGTGAAGGTGTAGGTTGTAGGGTGTAGGGGAAGGTGTATGTTGTAGGTTAAGGGTAGAGGGTGTGGGTGACGGGTGGTAGGGTGAATGGTTGGTGAGTGTGGTTGTAAGGGGACGGGGAGGGAAGGAGGGTGTAGTTGTATGGTGTATGTTTGAAGGGTGTAGGTGGAAGAGTGGTATGTAGGGTGTAGGGTGAAGGGGGAGGGTTAGGGTGGATTTGGTGTAGGTGTGGGGTTAAAAGGACGATAGGAACGGTGAGGATGGAATATCAAAAGGAAATTAGTTTGTGTAAAGGAGGATGAAGAGAGCGGGGAGGATGAGAGGGAAAGGGGCAAAAAGGGGGCGTTTCGTCGTACTGTTTGTCAAATTTGCCATTTGGCCGGACGTTTGGGCGAACTCGAGGGTCATTTCGTCCAATGTTGGGTGAAAGGGTTTTTGTGAAATATACAAATTTTTGCCTTTTCGACGAACATACTGTGGGAAAAATAGGTTTGCTTTTTCTAAAATTATAAAATGTAGTTTAGAAATTTATTAACACTAGCCCCAAAAGCGCCCTCCGGGAGGACTTTTTGCTAGCTCCTGCGGAGGGTATTTGGGGGCTTTAGCCACCCCCCTGGTTTTTTGGGGGGCCCCAAAGGCCCCAAACACAGCTCTCCAGATAGCCCCTTAGCTTTCCCGAAAACATGGATGTGAAAGTATGATACCCACCCCATTCACTCCCCCCAACCCAATTCACTCACCCATTACCCCTCCCCCCCCCCATTTACTCACCCATTACCCACCACCCCCCACCATTCACCCCCCATTTCCCTCACCACACACCCTTCACTCACCCCTTTCCCATCACCCCCCATCTATTCTTCACCCCCCACCCCCCCCCCTTCACTCACCCCTCACCCCACACCATTTCCCCTTACCCCCCATTCACCACCCATTACCCATCACCCCACATCAAAGGGTTTTCCCCATGGACCGTTTACTCACACCTAAAACACGGAATTTTTTTGAAGCTTTGGGTGTAAAAAAACTATTTATCATACACACATTCGTTTTGCTTAAAAATGCACCATGAATGAAATATATTCAGTTTTTTGGCCAAAATATGACGTGGCGCGGAACGCGCTGTGATTGGTTGTGACGTAGTCAGCGCAGAAAACATCCCTTCCGCTTCCTTCTCTACCCCGCTTCCTCGCCTATATAGCTGGACAAAGAGAACACACTGTTTGTTATGTGCCAATCTGCTAAAACACCACGATTAAAACACCAGATAGTGCTCATATCTGTGTCCAAAGACAAGAAAAAAGTAAACAGTGGTGGATGACTACTATAGGCGTGATTCCCCTGAGGGAACACACATGTTACTCGTGTGTGTGTGTGTGTGTGACACTGCGTGTGTGTAGTATACATAGTACTACGTACGGATTGGTGATTGGTGTTTGTCTGTGTATGCAGTGATGAAGTAACAAACGCCTACACACACACATGCACACACACATACACAACACACGCAGCGTTGTGTTATTGTGACTGCTGTGGGCACAGGAAGCATCCAAAAGAACATAATAACATAAGAAAATAAGGAAGCTACAAGAGGCCGTGAGACCTACACGAGGTATTTCCTGTAGTGATTGTGAATTTCCCCTTCATCTAGGGCCCTAGGCGATTCATTATGTACTCTTGACGAACTCATAGAAAAACAGGTATAGAGTGAGAGCGCCTTCCACCCACCCACACACACACACACACACACATCTGATCAAGAGCACACTGCGCCTTCCACACACACACATATGTATATATATGTGTGTGTGTGTGCATATTTACCTAGTTGTATTTACCTAGTTGTAACATACAGGAAAAGAGCTATGCTCGTATTGTCCCGTCTCCTAATCTACTATTATCCAGCTTGCCTTTGAAGTCCTGAATACTTCTTGCATTGTGTGTGTGTGTGCGTGGAAGGCGCGGTGTGCTCTTGAAGGATGTGTGTGTTGGTGGAAGGCGCTCTCATTCTACCTGTTCTTCTATGAATTTGTCTATGATGTGTATGTATGTGTGTTGGTGTAATGCGCTCTCATTCTACCTGTTCTTCTATGAATTCGTCTATGATGTGTATGTGTGTGTACGTGTTGGTGTAAGGCACTCTCATTCTACTTGTTCTTTTATGAATTCGTCTATGATGTGTGTGTGTGTGTGTGTGTTGGTGGAATAGTCCTTGAGCCAAACCAAAAGTAATGCTCCGGCGGGGGGAGTAATTCTCATTATGATTTTCCATTAGACCAATGTCTCAAGTGTCAGAAAAGGTGTGATGGACATCTGAGAACGGTAGCTTAGTGCCCGGATGGACGCCATCTTTGAAACCACCCAGCTCGAAAATGCCCATTTGGTGGGGTACATTGTTGCACGTGTATCTGGACTTCTATACTAGCTATCGATGTGCGGTTGACGAATAAATATACGTCAATGTGTACGTCTAAATAAAAAATAATATGAAGCATTTTGTTATAGATTAATTATTATAAAAATCAATTATCGAAAAAAATCATATATTTTTCAATATTTTATTATTAGACTTGTACTTTTTTAGTGAAACAACACTGGTATGATTTTCCAAATTATGCATTTTGCTACACCGTTTATCTGTCTATAAAAATAACTCAACAAGTACAACATACATCCACCACGAGTTTACAATAAATATATGTAAAGAGGCATAAAATGACTTAGGCCGCCGCTGGCATTATCTATTCTGACGATAACGCAAGTTAGGAATGTCGTACGGAGAGGATTTTAAACACCATACGATATCTAATAAGCAGGCGGAAATTGTTACATAGGAAATCTGCACTTTGGTGGCCATCTTGGATTTCAAAATGGCCGCCAATTATATTAATTATTCATTACTAGAGTTTGGAAAGACGTATGGAGCTGATTTTAACACCATACGAGTAATTCCTAATAAGCAAGCGGAGGTATCATTGAACATGTCATGTTTTAGTCAAATAACACCGGTATGATCTTCCAAATTATACATTTTGCTAAACCGTTTATCTGTCTATAAAGATTTTCAGGCAATTTGGCCTGCATTATAATAGAGAACAACATATGCTATACAATATACAGTGCACACAAAGTTAATCATCAGAGTCGCCATCAGAGTCATTGGCATCCTGAGCCACGATAGCATCATCCTGCACCATGTTGGAGCATCCCTGCAGCTTACACACACAGTGCACTTCAACCCATTCAGTATGCAGGAGCAATCTGACGGTCGACACGTCCTTCTGCATGTGCATGAGATGAGATTCAAGACGACATCTGGAGCTGGTAGACCCGCCATCCATCGATTTTGAGCGAACCGCCATCATCGAGTTCCCAGCCATGTCCTGCTGATGGTGCTGGGACGTCTGGAGGTTTTTCAAGGCTGCGTCGCCAGATAGCCGCCTGATAGTTGGCCCTAAGCGTATGCTGCATCAAGGAGTCTTCACAAGGCGGCAATTGTCCAGATTCGATCTGGCCTTCTTTGCACAGAACATGTGATAACGGAGTGAATTAGCACCGACGATCTTCGTGTTCCTGGCGTACAGCTGACACGTGCAGGCCTGAATGCTATTGAAGACGTCTGTTGGTACATTCCACGAAGATCCCAGATCTGTGAATGCTTGAAGATACAGATCATTCGCTTGCACAAGCTTCAAAGCCTTTATCTTTCCTTGGCTAGCCAGAGCACATAACAGTGTCACACCCGCTCCATGCATGAAGCCCTGGCAATGCACTGCAAACTCCAGACCCCAATACCGCAGCCAACTTTCCAACGTCAATCATTCTGACTCGAACCTTTGTTCCTCGTCTGATGAAGAGCTGACTATCGATGGTTCTGCTGAGATGAAGACTGATGATCAGAACGTCGGTGTCATCTGCCACTAAGATGATCGTCTTGTAGTGGGTAGCGGCTGCTTTGCGTGGAAAAACATACGCGTGTCTGCTTCCTCGTGGCTACATTCGAGTGCTTGCACCAACTTCCACCTATCGCGGGTCAGTACCAGACATTTTCACCACAGGTGACATACAGTGTTATGTTGCCTAGCTTTTCGCGATTTGTTCATGTTTCCACGACTCCGCCAGAAAACAACCAGTTTCTCCTTTGTCTGGCTGCAAGCAAGGAGACGCCGCCAGTTCATGATTTTGTGTGCGGGTCTGATCTCGCTGAAACTGATGCCTTCATTTGAACCGCGGTTCACACGCTCAGCTGCTTGATGGATTCTTCTGTGTATGTGTCAAAGACAACATCGATGCGCTCACTGCCTTGACCAGCGTGAAGCGCTGCAGCAAGGATGCGGTCAGATAGTTCTTCGAACGTGTCGTTCTCGCCATGCATCTTTGTATGAGAGCCATCGCATCAATTATTGTTGCATTCGCTTGTCAACGTTATCGGCTTGTTACACAAGACGTTCCATGTGTTTCGCAAGTGCAACTTTGTTCGTTTTTTTCATTGACCCATCAACGTTTGCCAAAGACCATGGTAACGGCCATAGTGGGTGACAAAGGACAAGTTGCATGTCGAGGTTCCTTGTCTTGGCGATGAGAGTATCATGGTGGCAGACAGTTGTCTGTCAGCTCTCAGGACGATCTCCTTGTTGTGGCCTTCACAACTTTCTGCTTGATCTTACCAAAGGTCTTCAAGTTTAGCTTCTTCACTGTGTCATAAAAGCCTGTTCCCTCTTTAAGACGTTTCTGGAAGCTTTGATACGCCGCTTCTCCCTTTTGCAGGGCGTTGAGTAGGTCATTAGAAAGTCCTCCCTCGCAGCCGCTCCGGTAGATATACTGAGAAGACATGACGGATCATCGGCGAATGGATTGGTCCAGTCATTTTCCAGTAGATCACAGATAGCTGTGACGCCAGACTCATCACGTTTGATGCGAGAAGTAGACAAGTCAGGGTGCTTGGCGTGAGATGTGTCGCTGCCATTCACAAGGATAGTTTTCTGTAGTTGCCTCAGTGCAGCAGCCCGATGTCTGCAGTTAGATAGTATCGTGACACAGCCCCTTGTCGAAGACTAAAACCTCGTGTTCCTCCAGCTGTTTGCGTATCTTTGTTGACTGTTTCTTCTGTTGTCTGATCAACAGCGATTCTGCAAATGGATTCCCTGGTCTAAGCTGTACGGAGAAGTAGCCTTGATTGAAATGCCTGTACAAACTCGGGGGATGTTTCGTGGAGTTGCGTCATCTGTGCATAGTACACTGGTAGATATCTAGCATAGTTCACCTTGTTCATTGCGAAACACCAAGGAATCACTCTTCTGACACAAGCCAAGTGAAGCATCCAGTCGCCTTCTCTATCCGCACGAATCAACCCCAGCAGGGTCTCTACCATATCAATATACATCATCCAGAAGCGAGCCAGGTCTCCATGTTTGGTTCGCAGAAAATGTAGGTATTTCGCGAACATGTCAAAGCTCTGTACACATGAATCATCATCGAGAGCAGCAGCGAGAGTCTCGTGGCAAACATCCTCCTTGATGCTGCGAATTTTGAGGTCAGTGCTTCGAATCTGGGGTCCCTTGTCAGGATGATTGCTTTCTATCCACACCTGGAAGCCCTTCCAAATGATGCGCATTAGTACCTCGTACATCAACTTGTGGAGTCGCACAGCACGGTTGTATTACGTCTGTGGGTTGATTATCGGCCGGAAATTCCAACTGACATAGTTTCGGTTTGTGGAAAGTGCATGCCTTTTCATATATTTTTTTGTGTACACTCGTGGTGGATGATATGTTTTAGTTTTTGAGTTATTTTTATAGACAGATAAACGGTGTAGCACAATGCATAATTTGGAAAATCATACCAGTGTTGTTTCACTAAAAAAAGTACAAGTCTAATAATAAAATATTGAAAAATATATGATTTTTTTTCGATAATTGATTTTTATAATAATTAATCTATAACAAAATGCTTCATATTATTTTTTTATTTAGACGGTACACATTGGACGTATATTTAGTCGTCAACCGCACATCGATAGCTAGTATAGAAGTCCAGATACACGTGCAACAATGTACCCCACCAAATGGGCATTTTCGCGCTGGGTGGTCTCAAAGATGGCGTCCATCCGGGCACTAAGCTACCGTTCTCAGATGTCCATCATGCATTTTCTGATATCTGAGATATTGCCCTAATGGAAAATCATAATGAAAATTACTCCCCCCGCCGGAGCATTCACTTCAAAATATGGCCGGTTGGCTCAAGGACTAGAAGGCGCTCTCATTCTACCTGTTCTTCTATGAATTCGTCTATGATGTGTGTGTGTGTGTGCAGGTGGAAGGCGCTCTCATTCTACCTGTTCTTCTATGAGTTCGTCTATCTGTCTAGCTGTAGGCTACATGTCATTGTAGGTTCATTTGCGCTCTTTGTAAGGAGTTGCGATGCCTAAAGTCATCACTTGCCTGTTGTCATGGGTCACTTGTCCCTGTCTAATCACTTCTTATTTATAAACTACAACTGATATATTCACAAACACAGTGAAAACCTACCACAAAATTTGAAGGAGGATTATTGGCCATCTTGCGGTAGTAGGGGTAATGCAAGTTAATGTTACTGTGGAGCGGCCCGCTGCGGCCGCTTGACAACTCTGCGTTGTTGACGTCACAACATGGCGCCGGTCGTTTTGGGGCGCACAAATTTTCCTCCACTTAAAATGGCTGTATCATCAAAAATACAGCTCACATCGAAGATTCAGCATCACTGCCCTACTATATGAGTCTTGAAGATTTCCAATCTATCGTTACCTCAAGTAGAGTAAATGGGTCCATTCTCGCAACCCACTTTTTTTTCACAATTCCGCTAATAGGCTGCAAAAAAAAAAAAAATAAGGGATCGGATCATCTCATAAATGGGCTTAAAACCTTCCCCTGCTCGAGCCGGTTCCAAAACTGTGCCATATGAGGGGATTCCGCCACAGGGGGCGACACCTGGAGCGGACAGACACACACACACATACACACACACACACACACACACACACACACACACACACACACACACACACACATACACACACACACACACTTTCGCTTATATTATTATAGATTGAAATGAACACCATCGTATAATATACATTACAGGAAAATGAATACAGATCAGTCTATAATTATATAGGTGATATTTTTTTCAGAAATATGAAGCTGGTTTGATAAGAGTTTACATTTTGCGGTAAAAGTGGAAGAGGACTGCGCGGTCCTTTCCTGAAACACTGACTACATTTTCCTGTCCAGAAATTGGTGTTTTTTCAGATGGAAATATTTTTATTTTCCGGAAACCTGTTAAAAAGGGTTTTTTTCCACCAAATCCTAGAGTCACCATTTTCATTGATAACATATGTATCTCCATCAGAAAAAGTTTTAAAACTTGGCCAGAAAATAATAATCAGTGTCTCAGAAACCAGGGAAGTGACGGAATTATACGAAAACAAGTGTGCCCCGCCCCGCCCCGCATTCCTGGTCCACTCTGCCCCGCCCTGCTGGGAGGATTATTACCCTAACCTAATCGAACCTAACCGTTTAACAGGAGGGGCTCCGCCCCCCTCGACCCCCCGACGAGAATATTAACATAACCGAAACTTAACCTAACCTTCTAAAGGATGGGGGGGAGGGGGAGCAGGAAGTGGTGTGTGTCTGTATGCACTATTAGACAACTCTATAATTTCTTCAATATGTATATAGGTTTTAAAGATTACGCACGCAGAAGTGAATTAATACTGCACAGTATACTAAGCAAAAAATAATATAGTGAGTGTCAAGTGGTAACGGCGGTAGCGGCCGCGTAGTTCTTGTCCGCTATAACCCATTTAGCACACATGAACGCATCTTCATCTGTCGCTGTCCTCTTCTAACAATCACCTCCTCCCTTTTCTTCACCAGTGGCTACGTATGCCCCTAAAGTTAAAACATTAACAACAAATCTCCGCGCCTCCCACTGTCAATGCTTCACCTTTGTTTGTGTTATGGTTTCGTGAGGCGGTTGGTTGGCCCAACCGTGTGCTATATGTGTTGTCAATGTTCGGCGAACAGATACAACCAAATGCCAGTTTGGTTCGACGAAACACTCCGACGAAACGTCCCGTGTGATACCCGCTTAAGAATAGAGATCGGGTGGAGGAGGAGAAGGAGAAGGAATACATAGGAATACATAGGAATAACAGATACCAGGAGACCTATTGGTCTATAACGATGGTATCTGCTGAACTACATACTAATAAACTCACTACATGTAAGAGGACAGTTGGAAGAGGATACCATGTCCCTAAAGAAGATAGGAACATGGAAGTTTCGTAGTGAAGAATGATAGAATATAAAGTATGCTAACAACAACTACCACTAACACTAATCGATCCGGGGGACGATATTATATAAATTCGCAGGGTTATATCAAAACCCATTTACTTTACAGTACGCGTCTAGTCTGTTTTCAAATGAAGTTATTGGGCTGGCTTCGACAACATTTGCTGGTAATTTGTTCCATCGATAAACAACTCGAACATTGAAACAATTTTTACGGAGATCTGTGATGAAACGTTGACCATTCAGTTTTAAACCGTTGTATCTTGTTGTCACGTGAGGAGATAGCTCGAATAGGTTCTCTTGATTAATGACATCAAATGCTTTAATGATCTTAAAAAAAAATTCAAGTCCCCACGGATTCTACGATCCTTTAAAGAAAACATAAAGATTCCGCAGTCTTCTTCATTAGATGAATTTCGCAGAGATGGAATCAGTTTGGTTGCTCTTCTTTGAACTGATTCCAATTTGGCTTGATCTTTTACGAAACAAGGCGACCAGAATTGAACGGCATATCTAAGTGCGGCCTAACCAAAGGACGTGCATAATCGTGTCATTACTTTCGGAGTTTTATGTTCAAATGTGCGTTTAATGAATCCCAACTTCATATTAGCCTTTTTACGGCAGCCAGGCAATGCGTACTGGTTTTAAGATCATTATAAAGATGACACCTAATCTTTTTCCTGCTGTACTTCAGTTAACGACATATTTTGCATTTGATAGTGATATATGAGATTATCGTTACCAATATATACATTACTATACATTTATCGGAATTAAATTGTAATAGCAATTTATCGCTCCAATTTGATAAATTTATCTAGATCACCTTGTATGAGTTCACAGCTGTCTCTAGTATATGCTTTACCGCCTAATTTGGTGTCATCAGCAAAATTGGATATTTTAGATACAAGTCCGTAGTCGAGATCATTGATTGGCAGCGAGCGAAGCGATCTGCTTCTTAACATAAGACCCGTGGAACCAAGTTTAAGCCAAAAAGTGTATAACTACTCCTAAATATTGTCGGATTGAGCTGAAATTTGATATGCAAGTAGTGCTGTCAAAATCAATGGGGGTCTGTGCAACAAACTTTTTGCGTAGAATAAGCCCTTAATGAGTAATTAGCGTAATGAGTTAATTGGCTGGAACTAGGCTCGCTGCCACGTTCCAGCCGCAAGAACTGGGCCAAAAGCAAAGGGGCCAGAGGCTCGACGCCTATACTTGATATATATCTGGAAAAGAGTTGGACCCAAGTACGAGCCCTGAGCACCCCACTAGTAAGATCTATCATCTGATGCCTTGCCGTTGATACTACACGTTGCTTGCGGTTTGAAAGCCAAATGCCAATCCATGAGCATAATTGCTCTATTAGACTATGCGCTTTAACTTGGTCAATAACCGCTAATGGGGATTGTATCGAAGGCTTTTTGAGAATAAGGTATATTATATCCGAGGAATTTTAGCATCCCAGTTTGAATAAATGACATTAAAAAAATTGAGTAAGTTAGTTAAGCAAGATCCCTTATTCGAAAACCATGCTGAGAGTTTAGTATTAAGTTATTTTCGTCAAGATAGGACACTATTTATCCCGCACATAATTTTCTTTCCTACTTTAAAAATCACAGAAATTAGACTAATGAATGGGTCGATAATTATTGCCGAGGCTATTACTCCTTTTCTTGAATATCGGTGTAACATTAGCTAACTTCCACAAAATTGGAGCAATTTTGTCAATTAGCGATGTATTTAAAATAACACTGGGGAACAAATTTTTGTTGAGTTAGGTCTGACACTTGTTATTGAGTAATGTTTGGGTGCTGAATCCAAAACTGATCTCAGTTTTTCTCTATCACGTCAAGTTTTTGAACTGTAGGATTTTCGTTTTCTTAAAAAATATGAAAAATACTGTACATAACAGTAACAGTGCTTATTTTATAAAAAGTTGCAAATGTTAACATACAATGAAAAATGAAAGAAATAGGCATGAATAGAATGTTTATTTAACATTATCATGTTTTTAGAAAGGATAAGGCTATAATTGTGTGCAGGTTAACGTAAAAATTTACGTTTGTAGCTTTTAGTCCATAGCCAAGACCCGAATTTTGGGATATCGGTACCACCCGGGGTGACTAATTCTCTTAGGTGTTTTTAGCTTGCTACATGTCTCTAGTTTATGTTTTGATATGATAGCCCTTGCACACTGGTAGCTTAATGGTCGTTATCACTTCTTGAATAGACACACCCTACCGAAAATTCAGAAAAATTTAAAATGTCAAATTTGGGGACAAAGGGAAAGCCTAAATGTCACTAAAATTAATATAGTAATTGTCACATTTAATACAAGTCCTGTAAATACACACTAAGCATGCCATGGGCTTGTACTTACTATTATGGCCAATTAATCCTCCTCAATATCATCTACGTCAGACTCGGAATCTGACTGTTGTGCTACCGGCTCTTCTTCAATAGCCTTGTTCTGGCATGTCTGTAACCTGCACATGTCCGTACACTTCAGGCCATTGCTGAGGCAAGTGCACTTAGGGAGTTCGCATGACCGCACACACTTGCAGGACAGTAGCTGCATAACAGCATCTGGTGCTGGTGAGCCTCGCATCCAGTTGACAGCAAGCCTTGCCGTCCTCATCTGTCATCCAGCCGCAGTCTGTTGGGTTTTCCAA
>JACEEZ010008861.1:0-24630 GCA_016584305.1 Chionoecetes opilio | reverse complement strand
TTGGGGTCAAGTTCTACGAGCTCACTAGTGTGGGAGTGGCGGAGGAAATACTTCCATTGCAATTTCTACGAGCTCACTAGTGTAGGAAATGGCAGAGGGAAACACTTTCTTTCTTAGACAACATGTTAGGGGTGCAAAAGGATGTACAGTGCAGATTATCCTTGTGTAGTCTCCTCTAGGACAGCACGCCCTCCTCTAGGAAAAGCACGTGCAAGGACCCCCCAAAAGCTTCCCCATACCGTCCATATTCCAACCCTCACCTTGACTCTGAATCAAAGCATTAAACCATTCAAACAATCAAATGCAACACTCGAAAACTATCCAAATCTACATTTTGAATATCAGTCCTCGAAACCCCGAACAATAAATTAGTAAGTGCACCAGCCCCAAAATACCTTGCAGCTCCTTGGCAGCTTAACAGAGTCGCCCTGACACCGATGAGATGCTAACAGCCACTTTATGAGGCTCATCTATGCTTTATTTTCCCAAATGCCTACAAGCATTAACTGCATTTTTTAATGTTCAATGCCACCTGCCATATAAAGACTTTAAAGGCTTCTTTGCAGGTATTAAAGGTATAAAACAAACACAGCCACAAGGGTGCCGCTGTGTGTTTTCCCCGAGTGTGCTGTGATACACCTTAGAGGGACGAGGGGGGACAAAAGTTGCCGGGTATGTTACTTCCAATGAAAACAAAAAGTAGAAATCATTTTTTGTTGTGTGCTGTCCCACTAGTGTAGAGGTCAAAATGATGCAAGATAAATAAAAAATTTATTCATTCATTAACTGCACAGGAAAAGGGAAAAACAAGTGTTGACTAAAAGAAGTTAAGGTAGAGAAAACCTTTTGACAAGTGTGCAAGAATACAAGGAAATCCAATGAGACACTTGCACATTAATGAAAGATAAATTTGAGCTTGCAACCATTGGAGGAAAAACAATAAAAATACGTGTAGACCTAAGGGAAAGGGGCCCAGGGACAAGATAACAGCACAAAGGAGAAAAGGGAAAATATGATCCTTGATAAAAGCCACAGGAAAAAAAAGAAAATCTGTATTGGAAAGCTGAAGGAAGACATGGAAAAGATAACGCACGGGATGACGTGAAGAAAGGTGTCCTTGTACAGCGTGCAGGCAGGAAAAAGATATCTGTATAAACAGCTGAAGGAAAACAGGGGACAAGAAAACAGCACGAGAGTGAAGAAAAGCTTCGTTGGGAGACCCAATTAAAATGATGGAGAAGAATCTCATGATGTGCGAATGTAAATGGAATCTGAATATGAATTTTGGGCTGTGAAAGAAAAGAGAGTTTGAAGAAAGGTTTGATTGCTTGCAGGGGTGCAGAAGGAGAAAGATGCCCTGCTCAGAAACAGATAAAGAAAGGGTGGTGTTGAAGCGTTGAGGAAAAAAAAGAGCTGCTGGAAAGCCGTATCACAAAATGAGAATAGACAAATCAGAATGCAACAGAAAAAACTGAAACTGGGACACACCTTGAAACTGACGCAAGAATATTGTACCCAGCTAGAAAAAAACCATAATAAAGTAAAAGGGACAATCTTAATGAAGAGTTTGTCCACAGGCACTCAACCTCCAAGAAATGATCAAGGAAAAAAATGCTCTGAAAAATAAATGGGGATGCAAAAAAAATCAACGTAAAGCCTTATACATATAAGTCTGAGAGTGAAATTCAGAGCTTTTTAAAAATCCCCAGAAATGAGAAAACAATGTGTTATTAAACTGAGGGAAGAAATTGAAGTTTTATGAACACCAAAGCCAAATATATTGGGAACACCCAACATATTGGGAAAAACTGTAATGAGAAACTCACCCAAGAAGTGTCTGAGCTAAAAGATGGTTTTTGCCAAATTGAATGAAGATTATTGTGCATCAGCAGCAGAGTACGGAGGCTGCCCACCACCACAAAAATGAAGTGCTGAGGCAGAGCAAGAAAGCTCCAACCAACAAGGGGACTCACAAGGCTCTCCTTGAAGAGACGAAGCAGACAAGCATAAGTTTTAGGAAGAAAAGGAGGTCCTTGCATCTAGCCCGCAGGAAAAAGACATCTGTACTGAACAGCTGAAGGAAGACATGGACAAAAATAACAGCACAGATGAGTGAAAAAAAAGGGGGTCCTTGCATCCAGCCTGCAGGGAAAAGACATCTATATTGAACAGCTGAAGGAAGACATGGACAAGATAACACACAGATGAGTGAGAAAAGGGTGAACCTGCATCCAGCCTGGAAGGCCTGCCCTCACATGTTTGAGAATATGACAAAAGCAGAAGGCAGCAGAAAAAAACCCAAAGTGGAACACACTTTAAAACTGACTGAAGAATATTGACAGTATCCAGCTAGAAAAAATCCATAATGAGGTGAAAGACAGTCTTAATGAAGAGTTTTTCCCAACAAAGCACTCAACCTCCCAGAAAAGATTTAAAGGGAAATAAATGCGCTGAAAAAATGAAATGGAGGATGCAAGAAATCAACGTGAATGTCCCTTTTGTAAGTCTGAGAGTGAAAGCAGAGCTTATTAAAAAAACCATAGAAGGTGAGAAACAATGTGTTATTAGACTAAGGGAAGAAATTGATTTTTTTTTGATGAATACCAAAGCAAAATATATTGGGGAAAATCCACATATTAGGAGACTGTAATGAAAAACTCACCCAAGAAGTATCTGAGCTAAAAGATGGGTTTTGCCAAATTTAATGAGGATTATTTTTTGCATCGCAGCAGAGTGCGGAGGCTGCCCACCACCACAAAAATAAGTGCTGAGGCATGAGCATGAAAGCTCCAAGCAACAAGAAAACTCACAAGGCCTAGAAGAGACAGGAGTAAGAAAGGTGCAAGGGGGGGAGAGTGGTTGGGTCTCTAGGACGAATTATGGAAGGATGGAATGAGCACAGAGGCAGAAAAAGTGGCTGAATTGTATTAGTACTACAAACAATCATGTTTCGGTATGCAAGTGTGACTTGGTGTAGAATGAAAGGCAAGGATCAAAGCAATTATAAGAAGGTTATCAGGGCAAACGTGTGTGTATCTTCACTATACAACAACAGTTAAAAATATGTGTATGTGTGTGACTTTGGTGTAGACTGAAAGGCAAGGATGAGGGAAAACATTATCAAAGGAATTAAAATGAGTTATTGAGAAGTGCTTATGGTGCGAAAAAGAATCGATGGTCAAATACTGAAAGTCATTACTGAAGCTCAACACTACCTTGGTATTTTAAAGTTTTTTTTGATATTAGGTTAGGCACGTTTTTAATCCCAGCTTTTTTGACTAGTTGGTGGCAAGTAAAACTGAGGCAGAGAAACAGCGCTCCCACATCCAAGGCCTTGAGAGGTCGCTTGATAGGGTAAGGAACAGGGTGTGGGACCGTGGGTGGTGTCAAGATGACCAAATATTACCACTACCATCCCCTCAGCTAACAGGGTCCCTTATCACCACTATAGTTATTTTTTTTAAAAGAGGCGAAAAATCCAATCTATCTTAAGGTATCATGCTTAAAATTTTGCCTATGTTTACCTGATAATAGGGTTAACTATGATAAAATACAACGAAATTAAGAAAATACGTAGTATTCCCCTCTCTTGGCATCAAATAATCAGTAATAAGCAGCAAGGGGTCAGGATTTCTCGACTCGTTAAAAAAAACTGGTATACCACCATAGCTTTCTCTCCTTGAAAAAATTGTCCTCAGTCTCACAAGCTGTGGACTATGGCTCCTAAATCCATTCATTGCATGCTCCTTCCCTCCGCATGACCATTTGCAGGACTATTGCATTCCTAACTCTATTTCATTGCATGATCCCATCCCTCCCTCCCCCATGACTAAGGTTACGCCGTAGCGTAGGCTAATGAAAAGTGAAATATAGATTATTTCAAATTTGGCGGGGGTTTTCTATGTTAAAATTGAATTTTAAAGGTGGTTTGTCCACTTCAACTTTTGGTTTGAGGCACTTCTTGCTATGAAAAAAGGACTTTTATTATTTATATGCAAAAACTAGTTTAGCCCCGCTAAAGTAACGGCTTCTTGAACCTTCATCAATTCTTGATCCCACGCTACAAAATGAAGGTGAGGGCACTGGGGCGAAATGATATGAGGGCAAGTGATACTGCGACAATACTTCGCACAAAAACGCCAACAGGTGGCAGGTAATCCACTGATCCAAACCCCCAGCTGTGCACGCGAGAGCACCGGGCGTTGTGACTGCCCCTGGCCAGCAAAAGTCCCTACTTTAGACCTGGAGTGGCTGTACTACAGAGGATCAAAGTTAGGGAAGGAGAGTGTAATGATGAAGACCCGGGGTAGACAAAGAATGAGGGAGCATAGACAAGTGAAAGCGCAAAGAGAAAGCAAGTTGGAAGAGGAGACTAAGGAAGAAGCAGAAGCAGAAAGATGAAAAAGTCAGACGTCTTGAGCTGCGGCGGAGCAGATGGTTCCTGGGCCAGGCTGAAGATCAGCAGGATTCTGAGGATGGGACGGAGGAGGTCGTTCACCCGGCCACTCAGAGGAAAGAGGCAGGAAGCAACAGGAGGACTGCCCATGTACTGGTAGAAAGACTGCTCAGGAGAGGCTGGTGTCCCTGACACCCTTGTGATGGCATTACTGGACAGGCCAGCTGCAAGAAGAAACACAATGCCAGCCGGAACTGGCGCTGACAAAGCATCCGGTCGACGTTCCGCCCACTGCTGCTGCTGCCGTGGCTCTGGATTACTCCAAGGACCTTATCGCTGACGGCCCCTCTCACCAGACCTGTAGTACTGGTCGGCGATCCTAACAAGCTGAGGAGGGCCAGGTAGAGGATGCCATGGATCGGATATGGACCTTGATAGGGGAAGCACCAGGGTACCAACATAGTTTTGGATTGGGTTTACGATGGGAGGAAGGACAAAACCAGAGCGCTGGTGCCCGACAGCTTTATGGAAACTGCACCCAAGGTTGATCAGGGAGGAAGCAGTGTCAGTGACAGAAGGAGCCATATGGAAGGTACCTTTGGCACTTGTACCAGAGGACCCACGGTGCACTGGAGAAGGCCTGCGTTACAAGGTGGCTCAGGCTCTCTCTGATCTGCTGGTGGACACTTACGACTCCACCGACTCACTGAATCGTCCTGCAAGGGATCTCCAACTAGGGGCAACACGGGGTGGAAGGGTGGTACTCACGCCCATTGGAGAAGAGGCTGGGATCGCAAGCTCTTCTGGAGTATTGGTGTTGCACACAAACGAGTTGCCCCCTGCGCCACTATCACCCAGCATCGACGGGCCTACTCATATGACACTGCTCACGGGTCCAGATGGGCAGTCTGCTGTCAGCGTGAATAAGATGCAGTACAAACGCAGAGTTCAGAGGAGTGCCAGGCGGGTGAAGATCTTCAAGGAGATACGAGTATATTCCTGGTCAACCTGTCCACTGCACAGCAGGTCTCCTACCACTGGTCCAGGCTGTGAAGCGGCTGCGCAGGTGGAGTACAAAACGCCAAAGGAGCCCGCGTTCCCCGTCCAAGCTGAAGGAGATCAAGTGTGGCAAGGTGTCCCATCCCAGAAGGCTCACCACAAGCCCCAGTCGCTCTGTACATGTGGACCAGAAAGACTGGAACTGATGGCAAAGAAACTGAACACCCTGGAAATCCTAGTCAAGTACTGCCTGCAGGTATTACTTCAAAACTCTATACGACATCAATTCACCAAAGACTAGAGGACGGCCCCACACCACATCCTCACTCAGCTAGAGTGAGACGGTCGCAGGCCAATCTTGAAGGTCCAAACAGCTGTGACCTTCTACGTGCGGACAGGAGCATCGGTTCGCACACTCCAGAATGTGTCCTCCTCTCGCTGATGGCGGAGTCAGAGTGAGGCGGACGCAGGTTCGCCGGGACCCCAGATTTGAAGCTGGGGGCTGCGAGAGTATGGGAAACACCAGTGTAAGACCTCGCATCCACACCCAAGCTGAACCTTGTCAGCCACCATCTTGCAGACAACTGATCAGGCTGGCAGCCTGGCCAGGTTGCACGAGCCGGCATTCACCTGTTCACTGTCCGGGGATTAGATCAGGAGATCCTGGTCAAGCCGTACTAAGGTTCCGGAGTTCTCTATCCACACTCAGAGCACCGAAAGAGTCGTGAAGAGGTGATAGAGGTGCGAAAGCCGTGGTGGGGGCCAGCAGGCCAAGAAGGGTTCATCCGGGCTCGGGCTCACCACCGGCGAGACCACGCCCTGCTTCAGGTCTAAAAAGGACATGATGGACACGTTCTAGCAACGTAAAGGCTGGACACTGTGATGAACCCACTGATCAGAAAAAGACTTACCACGTAGTCCATTGGAATTCATATTGGTGCATGATTGCAATCACAGGACCAACGGACCTGCGTACTCATTTAAGCATTATTCGATAAGGGTGAAATATAAAAGTGCGATTTTGCATTTTTTTTTTTTTTTTTTAGTTAAGAATTGCTAAAATGCAAAATGGAATTATATAAAATCGTCTTAGGAATCCATTTTACATAGGAAATTGGCATGCCAAAGCTGAGAAAAAGATTTTTTGTTATACGGCGTACCCTACGGCCATGACCCCTTTGCAGGAGACATGGCAGAAGGCTGCACATTCTTCTCCCTGCTGTCATCTCTTTGCTCTTCTACCCCCCTCTTGCCACAGTCAAACAACATCCATACGCTAGTCCTTTCATTGATAAACGCTCTAATAACACTTGTACTGACCTGCTTTTCTTCCTCTCCTCTTTCTCTGTACTATAGAGATTCGTCTGATCTAGAATTAAGAACAAAAGAAAATAAGGAAGCTACAAGAGGCCGCGAGACCTACACGTGATAGTTCCTGTATTAATTAATCCTAGATATTCTTGAATTGATCATTTATTAGAAAGATATTACTATAAATGCATTGAATAGAAAAGAGAGTAGTGAGTTGGCCTTTTATGTGCTGAAATATGTAGGTTAGATAAAATCTGATCCCTGGTGCTACTGACTGCTATTTAATGCAGGAGAAGGGAAGAGACTACGTTCTTTCTTAATTGTAGTTATATTTATCATAGTAACCTTATTATCAGGTAAACCTAGGCTGATTTTAACCCTTCACTAAAGGTACGCAGCTAGGTTAAATGAAAGTGAAATATAGATTATTCGAATTTGGCAGGGTGTTTTCTTATGTTAAAATGAATTTTAAGGGTGGTTTGGCCACTTCAACTTTTTTGTTGAGCACTCTTGCTATGCAAAAATGGACTTTTATATTTATATGCAAAACATAGCTTAAAGTGCGATTTTGCCATGTAAGAAACTGCTCAAATGCAAAAATGGACTAATATAAATTCGTCTTAGAATCCACTTTACATAGGAAATGGCATGCGAGGTTGAGAAAAATAATTTTGTATACGGCGTACCTAACCAGGGTACCAAAATAGTGGATGTGTTGTACGATGGGGAGGAAGGACAAGACCAGGCGATGGTGCCGACAAACTATGGAAACTGCAAGCAAGGTTGACAGGGAAAGGAGCATGTTTAAGTGACAGAGGCAGCCATCTGAAGGTACCTTTGGCACTTGTACCAGAGGACCGGTGCCACCTGAGGAAGCCTGCGTTCAGGTGGGCTCAGGGCTCTTATGTATGCTGGTGACATACGACTCCACCGACTCACTGATCGTACTGCAAGGTGACTCAACTAGGCCAACACGGGGTGGAAGGGGGGTACTCACGCCCATTTGAGGAAAGATGCTGGGACGCAAGCTCTTATGGAGTATATGCGTGGTGCACACAAATGAGTGCCCTGCGCCAACCTTATCACCAGGCATCGACGGGCCTACCTCATTAGACATGGCTTCACGTGTCCAGTGTGCCAGTCTGCTGTCCAGCGTTGAATTGAGATGCAGTACAAAGCAGAGTTCAGAGCGAGTCGCCAGGCGGTGAAGATCTCACGGAGATTTACTGGAGTATATCCCTGGTCAACATGTCCATGACCAGCAGGTTTCCTATCAGCTGGGTCCAGGCGGTTGAAGCGGGGCGTTCTCCCGTCACGAGCTGCAGGGCGATCAATGTGTTGCAAGGTGTCCCACTCCAGAGGCCTCACCACAGGCCCAGCGCTCGTGTACATGTGGACAGAAAGCATGGATGACTGGCAAGAACTGAAACCACCCGGAAATACTAGGGTCAAGTACTGCCTTGCAGTTACTTCAAAGTCTACTACGACATCAAGGTTCACCAAGACTAGAGGACGGCCCCAAGCACAATCCTCACGCAGCTCAGAGTGAGGAGGTTCGCAGCACGAAGGTCCCCAAACAAGCTGTGACCTTCTAATCGTTTTTGGACAGGAGCCATGGTTCGCACACTCCGAATGGTGTCCTCTCTCGCTGATGGCGAGTGCAGAGTGAGGCGACCAGGCTTCAAAATCTTGGGTCACAGCAAACCTGCGGGCTGGCGAGGAGTATGGGGGACACTAGTGTAAGACCTCGCATCACACCCAAGCTGAACTTGTCAGCCACCAGCTGCCAGGGACACTGATTCAGCTGGCAGCCTGGCCAGGTGCACGAGCCGGCATTCACATTGTTTCACTGCCAGAGGATCAGATCCAGAGATCCTGGTCAAGCCGTACGAGGTTCCGGAGTTCTATATCTACACTCAGAGCACCGAAAGAGTCGTTGAAGCAGGTGACATGAGGTGCGAAAGCAGTGGTGGGCAGCAGGCCAGAGACGGGTTCATCCGGGCTGGGGCCCACCACCACCGGGACGGACATGCCCTGCTTCAAGGGTCTAAGAAGGACATGATGGACACGTCTCGGCCAACGTAGAGGCTGTTTTGACATTGTGATGGAGTGCCTGATGAACCAACTGATCAGAAAGAGCTTACCACGCTAGTCATTTGGTGGAACTCATATTGGTGTCATGATGCAATAAACAGGACCAACCCGGACACTGCGTCGTACTTTCATTTAAGCATTATTAGAAAGGGTGCCAATATTAAAAAGTGCGCTTTTTGCATTAGTAAGAATTGCTCAAATGCAAAAATGAAATTGGAATAAAAATCGTCTTAGATTCCATTTTACATAGGAAAATTGGCATGCCAAAGTGAGCAACAAGAATTTTTGTTATACGGCGTACCCTACCCTTCACGCCTAGATCTTTCTTTGCTATATAAAATCTGTTTTGTATTAGCATAAAATTACATGTAAACAAAATATACCAAATTACCGAGTGGACAGGTACTATAAAAACAGTTAATGTCTATAAAAATACTGCTTATATTCATTTAAAATCGTCTAATGGTATTAAATTACAATATAGATTAACGATGTGGGCATTCAAGGGTTAAGTATGATACGCTTAAGATAGATGGATTTTTCGCCTCGTTAAAAAAAATAGACTATAGTGGTGATAAGGGACCCTGTAGTGGAGGGGGATGGTAGTGGTAATAATTGGGTCATCTTTGACACCACCCCACGGTCCACACCCTGTAATTATCTATCAAAGTCGACTCTCAAGGCCTTGGATGTGGGAGCGCTGTTTCTCTGCTTCAGTTTTACTTGCCACCAATAGTCAAAAAAAAGCATGGGATTAACACGTGCCGAACCTAATATCAAAACAAACATTACACCCAAGTAGTGTTGAGCTTCAGTAATGACTTACAGTACTGTGACCAACGATTCTTTCGCACCATAAGCACTTCTCAAATAATAATTTTAATGCTTTGGACATGCTTTCCCTCATCCTTGCCTTTCAGTCTACAACAAAGTCACACACATACACATATTTCTGAACTGTTGTTGTATACTGAAGATACACCCACACGTTTGCCATGATAACCTTCCTTTAATTACTTTGATCCTTGCCCTTTTCATTCTACACAAAATCAACATTTGCATACCGTACATGATTGTTTGTAGTACTAATACAATTCAGCCACTTTTTCTGCTCTCTGTGCTCATTCCATCCTGCCCATAATTCGTCTAGAGACCCAACCACTTCTCCTCCCTTGCACCTTTCTTCTACTCCTGTCTTACCGCCCAGGCTTGACCAAGGCATAATGATACCTCCATTCTGAACTCCTCCAATCCTTATCTATTCAGCCTTATTTTACGTTCCTTTAACATTCAACTCTTAACCTAAATGAAGTCATTCTAGATGTTTACCCTTCGTTCAGGTGCAGTACAAGTGTTTCGTGCTAGTGACGGAGCGCTGCTTCAGCCGCCCTGTCCCACCGTTGCTGGCCTATCTGTTCCTTTAGCTGTTCAATACAGATGTCTTTTTTCCTCATCTGTGCTTGTAATCTAATCCATGTCTTCCTTGGGTTGTTCAATACATATGTCTCTTTCCCTAATCTGTGTCTGTTATTCTTGTCCATGTTTTCCTTTAGCTGTTCAATACAGATGTCTTTTTCCTGCAGGCTGGATGCAAGGTTCACCTTTTCTTCACTCACATGTTGTTAGCTTGGCTAATGGCTATGTTCTTTCCTTCAGCTGTTCAAATACATATGTCTTTTCCTGCAGGCTAGAGCAAGGACCACCTTTTCTTCACTCATGTGTGCTGTTATCTTGTCCAGTCTTCCTTCAGCTTTTTTGGTTTCAAATTACATATGTCTTTTTCCTGCATGGCTAGATGCAAGGACCACCTTTTCTTTGTCAAAAACTATGCTTGTCTGCTTCTCGTCTCATCAAGGAGAGCCTTGTGTTCTTTATTGCTAAAGCTTTCTCTCATGCCTCAGCACTTCATTCTTGTTATGGTGGGCAGCCTCCGAAACTCTGCTGGCTGGAGCAACAAAGTAGTCTGCATTCAATTTGGTTAAAACTGGCGCTGTTCTCAATTATATTTTGGTTGATGTTCATCATAACAATCAAATGTCTTCCTCAGTTCAATAGCACCACGTTTTCTTATCTTCTATGAGTTTAAATATGCTCTGCATTTCACACCTTCCGATTACATAAGCCATTCACGTTGGATATTCTTTGCATCCTCCATTTCAGTTTTCAGAGAATTTAATGCCTTTGCCTGGGGGCAAATCTGAGCGAAACATTTTCATTCACTTCAGTATATTCTTGGTCAACTGGGTACAAAATTTCCTGTGTGTCTTAACCTGGTGACCCAGAACGTAGTTCCATTGTATTTGGCGACATAGACATGAAATTTTTAAATTTTAGTGAATATAAGTAATATTTCATAGATATGACCTGTTTAGTGATCTCGTCGACTAAAACTTAATTGGTATATTCAGTTACTTTTTGAAAACTGTTTGGCTCCACGACAGACCAACTTGTTATAGCAAGAAAGAGCTGGACGTGGAATGGATTAAGATAACCTTCCAGCTTGAGATTTTATGCTGCCATTGTAACTTGTCTTATCTCAAACTTGTGATGCAGCCTTTCCAGCAGCCTGTCTTTTCCTCAACAGCCTTCAGAAACGCACATCCTCTTCATTCATACATCTGAGGCAGGCATCTTTCTCCTTCTGCACCATGCAAGAACCTCATCCCTTCCTCTTCAAGCTCTATTCTCTTTTCAACAGCCAGAAACTCACAATCAGATGCCATTTTCATCAGCACATCATTTGAATTTTTTTCAATCATTCTGAGTGGGTCTTAAACGAAGCTTTTCTTCACCCATCTGTGCGTTATCTTGTCCATGTCTTCCAACAGCTGTTCAAACAGGATGTCTTTTCCCTCATCTGTTATGTTATCTTGTCCATGTCTTCCTTTAGGCTGTCAATACAGATATCTTTTTCCCTCATCTGTGCTGTTATCGTTGCCCATGTCTACTTCAGCTGCTTTCAAGAAAGATGTATTTTCCTGCAGGCTGGAGCAAGGAGCACCTTTTCTTTTTTTCAAAATTATGCTTGTCTGCTTCCGTATATTCAAGGAGAGCCTTGTGAGTCTCTTGTGCTTGGAAGCTTTCATGCTCATGCCCTCAGCACTTCATTCTTGTCATTGGTGGGCAGCCTCCGCACTTGTGCTGATTTTGCAAACAAGTTAATCCGCATCAATATGGGCCAAAAACTTGCGATCTTCTCTATATATTTTTGCTTGATGTTTATCAAAACATCAATACTTCCCTTAGTTCCAATAGCACTACGTTTCTTATTTTTTTTTTTTTTCTTTTTTTTTTTTTCTGGGAGTCAATAAGCTCTGCATTTCACTCTCAGGACTTACCTAAGCATTTCACGACTTGATATTCTTGCATCCTCCATTTAAGGTTCAAAGCATTTATTGCCTTTGGCCTGATGGGCAAAATCTAAGCCGAACATTTTCATTCACTTTATTCTATTCTTTGGTCAACTGGGTAAAAGATTCCTGTGTGATCTTCACCAAAAGTCACCTTGCATACAATAACATGATTCTTTGTACAACTAATAACATTTCAGCTACTTTTATGCCTCTGTGCTCACTCCTTCCCTTCCATTATTCGTCCTAGAGACCCAACCACTTCTCCTCCTGCACCTTTCTTCCTCCTGTCTCTTCAAGGAAGAGACCTTGTGAGTTCTTGTGGCTTGGAGCTTTCTTGCTCATGCCTCAGCACTTGCATTTGTGTGGTGGTGGGCCAAACCTCCGCACCCTCTGCTGCTGATGCCAATAATATGCAAATAATCCTCATTCAATTGGCAAAACCATCTTTTCGCCAGACACATTCTTGGGTGAGTTTCTCATTACTGTATCCTAGTATATGGAATGTTCCCAATTATATTTGGCCTTGGTGTCATCACAACATCAATTTTCTTCCCTCAGTCTAATAACACATTGTTTCTCACCTGCTAGGGAGTTTAATAAGGCTCATGTATATCACTCTCAGACTTACAAAGGCATTCACGTTGAGTTTCTTTGCATCCTCCATAATCATAGTTTTCAGAGCATTTATTTCCTTGGTCATTTTCTTGAGGTGAGTGCGGCATTGGGCCAAACTCTTCATTAAAGATGTCTTCACTTCATTATGGGTTTTTTCTAGCGGGTACAATATTCTTGAGTCAGTTTTAAGGGTGTCCCAGTTGCAGTTTTTCTGTTGCAGTTGCTTTGTCATATTCTTACACTTGTGATGCAGGGCTTTCCAGCAGCTCTGTATTTTCCTCAACGACATTCAAACAACGCACACTTCTCTTCATCATGCGTCTGACGCAGAAAATCTTTCCCTGCTGCACACTGCCAAGCACTCCATCCTTATATCAAGCTCTCTCTCTTTTCAACAACCAGAAATTCATAAATCAGATGTCCATTTTCATCCGCACATCATGAATTCTTCTCATCATTTTGAGTTGGGTCGAACGAAGCTTTTTCTTCCACTCATCTGTGTGTTATCTTGTCAATGTCTTCCTTCAGCTGTTCAATAAGATGTCTTTTTTCTGCCTGCAGAGATATGCAAGGACCACCGTTTCTTCACTCATCTGTGCTTGTTATATTGTCAGTCTTCCTTTAGCTGTTCAATACAGATGTCTTTTCCTGTAGGCTGGATGCAAGGATCACCTTTTCTTCACATCTGTGCTGTTATCTGTCCATGTCTTCCTTCAAGCTCTAAAAGATGTCTTTTTCCTGTAGGCTGGATGCAAGGATCACCTGTTCTTCAACTCATGTGTGATGTTATTTGTCAATGTATTCCTTTTAGGTCTAAAACGTTATTTTGTTTTTCCTCCAGAATTGGTGAAAGTTTCAAATTATCTTTCATTAATGTAGCAAGTGTCTCATTGGATTCCTCGTATTCTTGTACCCAATCCTTGTCGATGAAGGTTTCTCTTCCTTAACTTTTCAGGTCAAACATTGTTTTCCTTTCTGTGTAGATCTGTTAATGAATGAAATAATTCTTATTTTATCTGCATACATTTTGACCCATTACACTAAGTGGGACAGCACACACAACGAAAACAAGATTTCAGCTTTTTGTTTTCAGTGGTAGTAACATACCAGGGTTCCTGTGTCCCCCCTCGTCCCTCTAAGGTTGCCTCACAGGCACACTCAGGGAAAACCACACAGCGGCACCCCTTGTGGCTGTGTTTGTTTTATTAGCATTTTAATACCGCACAGAAGCCGCAAAGTCTTAGTAGGCAGGGTGCATTGAGCAATTATAAATGAGCTAAATGCTGTAGCATTTGGAAATTAAAGCATAGATGAGCCTCATAATGGGCTGTTAGCATCTAGCGGTTGTCAGGACGACTCTGTTCAGCTGCCAAGAGCTGCAAGGTATTTCTGTACTTGTGCAATTTCTATATTGATTGTTCTGGGTTTCGAGGACTGAAAATCATATGTATGATTCGAGGTTGAGAGTGCTTCATTAGATTATTTGAATGGTTTAATACTTTGATCCGAGTCAAGGTGAGGGTTTGCCTTTTATGGACCGGTATGAGGAGAGCTGGAGGGTCCTTGCACGGACTGGACGTGCTGTCCTAAAGGGAGACTACACAGAGATAACTCTGCACTGTACATACTTTGGTACCCAGTAATGTTGTCTAAGAAGAAAGTGTTTCCCCTCGCCCACTCCTACGTATATAGGATCCGTAGACTTGACAATGGAACGTGTTCCCTCCGCCCTCTACACTAGTTGAGCCCGTTAATAACTGACACTGGTGCCCAGGACCCAGGAAATCTCTCTAGTGATTGGCGGAGAGCTAACATTGTGCCGGGCATGTTCGGTCTGAAACCAGTTGACGTGTGTGAACTTAGAGCGTTGTCAGTTAAAGAAATTCTGGTGAAATGAGTGTATACGGACCTGACGAATGATTGTCTCGGCTTGGGTGAGCTGCTCGGCAGAGGCAGAGGAAGTGCGTGCCTTTGTGAAGGAAATTAATAAGCAGAAAGGACTGAGAAGGGCCGAGGCGAGAGAAAGAAGAAAAAGTGAAAGAAAGTGAAACTTACTGAGAAGAATTGAAGGGAAGGAGCGGAAACTGAACAAATAAAATTTTCTCTCGCCCAGACAGCATAAAGGGGTTTATGAGAAGCAAAGTGCAGATCGAGTGCGAGTGTAGTGAAGATGAAACTACCTAAATATGAAGAAAGTAGTGGATGACATAGACGCCTTTCTCCGAAAAACTTGAGAGGCATGCACAGACTCAGCAGTGGCCGAAAGAAACATGGACCATCCAACCGGGGTACATTACTGACAGGAAAGGCGCTCGAGGGAATACGAGTGCTTACCCCTGAGATTCAGGACTATGGACTTGGTGAAGAAGAAATTTGCGACGCTATATGCTGACGATGATGAAGGGTACAGGTTTAAAGTTTCGTGAGTGACTGCAAGAGGCGTGGAGGAAACAGGTGAATCAGTTACTGCTCGTTTGACAGAGAATTTTCAGGAGATGGTAGAAATGTCAGGAATTGCCAAATAGTGCGGTATGTAAATGTAGGAAAAGGGCTCCCGTAGGATTTTTGTGCTAAATTTATTTTTTTGCAGTTCTGGTTCTATAGGTATCAGATTAACAGAAAAGATGGGGTCCAAAGTTTCAGGAACCCCTTACCCCCCTTTTGGGGGTCCACTTCCCTTTTGGGGCCCCCCCCGGCCACTGACCATGCACCTTATCTCCGCAATAATTGACCGATTTTCATAATTTGAGCATCCTTTGTTAGGTTTTCAGTTATGCCGAGTCGATTATAGCACTCAAAAAAGCAAACCGGAAGTGTCTTATAGCACTTCCGGTCAGATTTAGCAATTCCAGTTGAGAGTAGTATAGGGTCTAACTCCATTTTTTTCTTTTCAGGCTGTTGAGAAGCAGTTGAAGCTCAGTCAGATATACCCTGAGAATGAGATCGTGTGGTAGTATCGCCAATAGGTCGGACGAGGACGGAGTTGTTTGCGTGAATCTGTAAAGAAAGTGCCACATCAAAGAAGAGATTGGGAACAATCGGTCATGACAGTATGAAAATTTTACAAACTGTCAAGAGAGAGTGTCTCTTGGTGATACTGAAAGTGACATTTCATAGACTACGAAATACTGTCATGGTTTAAATGAAGGAGGAACGAAGTACGCTTCGGTCTCATAGTGAATGTCGGAAACCTATCGTCAACCAAGAACAAGATTGGAACGTTCTTAGGAAGAAATCCGAACATTCCCCTGTCTGCGCCCACGAGGACCGGGGCGCGACCTTCAAGTGCTGCCTGGGATCTGTCGGCCAAATCGGTCAAAAGACTATTCCAAAGGAACAAGTGTGTCTATTTCCAAACTGTGACTTCTGTCCCATGAATGGACTCAGAAGCCATGCACCGTGTTCTTCCTGACTCAAGTGTAAAACATTCCTACAGATCAAGCAGAAAACCCCAGATGGACCATGTTGGGAGTTTCAGTATAGGGACCTATTGAAGAATCCGGCGACGCATCAGCTCTTGAAAAAGCACATCATCGGACATGTTTGCGCTCTGCACAGCGAATATCAACGAGGGACAGATCACAGTAAGTGCCCACTCATTCGCTCAGTATGTGATGCACACTTGGTTTCGTCGCTATTTCAAAACACCTTGATTGACTAGGATGTTACACTGAGCATGGCTGGGTTAAATGATGCCTACTTGTCAATTGGAAAAGATTCCGTGTTGGATGTTGAAGAGAGTAAGAACTATCGAAATACCTCAAGAATCAATCAGCGAGCGCCTTCACAGAACGTGAAGTTTGTCACATCACTAAGGCGGAATGAGCCTGACCGTCTTGTGCCTCCAGCAGTCACGATGCCATGGATTACAGGTCCTCAATGATGAATGATGATGAGCTAGTTGGTAATGAAGAATGTCGGGCCAACCTTCTGCGAGAAGAGATGCTGCTGCAACAACGCAGTGGTCGTTTACAGGCAGCTCAGTAATTTTGGAAAATCCGTCTTTACTTCAGTTCTTCATGAGTCACACCTCTTGGGTAAAGCCATGTTGTCCAAAGTGTCCGGAATACGAGACCAGGAGGTGGACAAAACTGTCGACGTTTCATGCCAGTTCCTTGTCAAAATACTCGGGACTGATCGCCAGGTGAAACATCAGACAAAGAAAGACAGTGCTGGCTGACAAAGTAGGATGCAAGGGAAATAGGTAGCGCTTGAAGAATGCCTGCCCGTTACTTCCTCTCTGTAAAAGCTGGGCAGTATTGGCAAAACGCTATTCGGCGAGGACATTTCAAATATGGACATTGATGAATAAACTGATTGATTTACGTCGAATTTTGACAGTATCGCAAAATCGGACGTATCGCTAAATACTAACGCGCTTGGGAGGATGGTTGGGCGCAGGGGGTGGTAACTCCGCCAGTGGAACTCACTGTCTGTCTTAAGCCAGAATAAAGTGCGGAAAGACAACCCTGTTAACATTATTTAAGTATGCCTAGCATAAAACGTGGATGGAAAAGTAGCTAAGCGGCTTCGTAATAGACGGGTGAGAAAACAACGAAAAATAGAGGTTTGGTTATACCAAATCTGGAGTGATAGAAAAAATTTAGATATCAGACGGACATCAGCATCAGCAGTTAGTAGAATCAGGTAGTTCACGTGTCGTAACAAAAGAAAATGTTGAAATTTGTTGCTTAGTGTTACCAGAGACCAATCCTGGGGGTTGCCAAAAGAGGAATCCCACAGAAAGGGGTTGAGGGTCGGAAAATTGGGACCCCCATCTTTTTATATTAATCTGATACCTATAGACGCCAGAACTGCAAAAAAATCAATTTTAGCACAAAAATCATACGGGAATACATGGGCATAACCACAATAAAAACATACGACGGAGCTTGTGGACCTAGTGTTGAGAGAACAATTCCTCCTGCATGGGCACACAGCGCGCTACGTTTTTAATCAGGAAGATCACCGACGTCTCGATAGTGAAATGGTATGATGCTGGCAGAACAGGCCTTGTCTGCTCATGGTCGGACCAGTGTGGA
This sequence comes from Chionoecetes opilio, assembly GCA_016584305.1. Lineage (NCBI taxonomy): Eukaryota > Metazoa > Arthropoda > Malacostraca > Decapoda > Majidae > Chionoecetes > Chionoecetes opilio. Next base: position 6,820 of record JACEEZ010008861.1, on the reverse strand, counting down.
GGCCAGGCAAGCAGGCATCAAATCAAGGTGGATACGAGCCTCACTCCCCAAGGACTCCTCACTCGAAGACCTCAGTTCTGGCAGGAAAGACGGGCTTTCTGTGTGGACGTGTAGTTCACTTTGCCAGGGATTGTCATGCGTCTACAGAATGCTCTACCGGTTCGAGGGCGAGTCTAATGAGGAAAAGACTGGCACCTTATGGTGACAGCCAGCCGAAGTCTTGCCTCAGTCTGGCGAGATAAATACCACTTATCTTGGATCAAGCTTACAGTCCAAATCTGGAAATACAGGGGGCGTTCGTTGAAGGTCAGCGAGTTTGTTTTACGTGACACAGGTTGCATCTGGAGTTGTCATGTAAAGAATTTTTACGGACCCTGGACTAGTTAAACGGGTTGAAGAATGAAAGCAGTGTTTGCTGGTTAGAGTGTACCACCGAGTGTGTCTGGTCGGCGAGGGAATGCAGGGAAACTCATTTTACTACTCGGGCATGTGGAGGCGAATTGTATGACTGATGCCATCTGTGACCTGATCATAGGAATGTTTCAGAAGCTCGCCACCTGAACACCCAGCTCTTCTGAAGAGAGAGAGAAGTCACACAAGCCAGCGCAAACGAACGGAAAGAGACACGAGAGAGATCGACGCACACCATTTACGGGCCATGAGTTTACTGCGGATGTGTTGGGAGCAGTTAACGACATTTGACCGTTGCCCATAAGACCTTTCTATGGCGCTAAGGTGGTCACGGTTGACGAGAATGTCTGAAGGAGGTGCCCGTCATAACGAAGAAGCAAAGAGTATGAAAGGTCTGCACGGGTTTATGTCAAGACGCAGCGACGAGGGCTTTCTAGGAGCGATCCTCTGATTAAAGGAGGGAGGACCATGGTATAGAGCAGGGTTTAGTTATTATATTTTAGTTATTGCAATTGCAATGTTGGTTACATAGAGGTTCACAGGCCCAATACGGGTTTGCTATATCTGAACTATTATTGGACACAATGTCAAAGGTACATTACCTCTTTAGAGAGTATTGAGAGGAAAAGGTGGATGGAGAAGGACAGTTTTTAATACTATCAGTATGGGTATACTAAGGGAATAAATTGGAGGGAAAGCTTGTAGAGTCGTTCATGACAACATACGTAAGCAGGGGAAGTATTATAGACACGCATGAACAGTGAAGACTAGACCACGTTTAATGCAATATAGGAGATGAAGTGTTAAAACTATTTTGCCATAGTCAATAAGATTATTACTCAGCTGGAAAGGGTCCGTTGTGAAATGATAGAGGGTGGGAAATAATAGATTGTGTGGAAAAAGGGGGAAAATAGAGGGACATAATGGATGGGATTGATTTATTCGTTGTTCTTTACATAAAGAGTATTAATTATTAAGTGAAGTGAAATGTTTTTGTCCGACTTCTTGAGTAGTCGTAAAGTTGTTTCCCTCTATAGTGTTGTGGGAGTTGTAGCGGGGGGTGGGGGGGGAGTTATCAGGCCGACTCTGTTAAGCTGCCCAAGGTGCTGCAAGGTATTTCGGTTTATGCACTGACTTATTTACTGTTTGGGTTTCGAGGACTGAGATTCATAGGTATGATTGGATGGTTGAGAGTGCTCATTTGATTGTTTGAATATTTGGTGGTATGGGGATGAGTTTGGAGGGTCACTTGCACGGACGGACGTTCTGTCTTAGAGGGAGTGACTACACAAGGATAAATGCATGTACATACTTTTTGCACATTTTGTAACTGTTGTCTAAGGAAGAAAAGTGTTTCTTCCTCCGCCACTCCATACACAGGAGCCCGTAGAACTTGACAAATCGGCCTTCCCATCATGCTCAGCCTAGCCAGTTGTTATATAAACTAGCATAATGGATCGATGTTGTTGCCCCCGGCCACCACTACATCTACTTTCAGCCCCTAGCCTGGTAGACAGGACCAGGCTGGCTGTTACACCAAGTTATAGTGTTAATTACAGCACGCAAACTCATCACGGGTCACCTCTAGGCATTAGATGCTAAAATAGTTTGGTTTCCTAGTAAGTAGCAACATATAACTTTCCTAAGGTGAAAAATCCCCCAGGTTCAATGGAATTTTTGAAAAAAAACTTGTGTTTGCAACTGTCCTTACCCAGCACCCAGCTCTAAGCTCGAGGGGTCTCCGCTGTATGGGTTGTCATAATACTTTGGTAACAACACAGACAATGTATTACTGCTGTTATGATTAGATTGGCACCCCATGTGATGCCATAAATAAATACTTGGCCGAGATGGATTGCTGGAGTCTGCCCACACACCTTCCTTTCCCTGGCCGGACCAAGCCTAGGATAGTGCCCATTTCCAGGGTGGAATGGCAGTATTCATAGCTTCTCATGGTTTTCTGGAAGCATCATGCAAAGGACAAATAGCATTGCAAAGTGGCACATTGGATGGGCCGCCACTGTTATATTAATAATTACCACAGGGGAAGCGTTAGGCAAGGATTTGTCAACAGAAGGTGGTACGCATAAGGTCTTAAGGAAAGTGTTTTACATGGATGGTACAGTTGGCAAATATTTCGGAACTGTTGTTGTGTAGCGAAGATACACACACGTTGCCCTGATGCCATACCTTGTATTGCTTCTCTGATCTAGTGCAGGATTAACCCCCTGAGGCCTAGAACGTAATTTCCATTGTAATTTGGGTACTATTAGACAATTTTAATGAATATAAGTAAATTCTATGGATATGACCTATTTATTATCCTTGTCCACTAACTAATTTGGTATATTAAGCTACTTTTTGTATTTATATCTATCTATTTGTATCTAACAACAGAGGATTTTTTATAGCAAAAGAAAATTCTGGGCGTAAAGAGAGGGAGAGAGGTAGGGAGGGGGGGGCAAATAAGCCGTCAATAGGCACTTCTTCAGGGAAACACTCATGTATGTGCCAACACAAGCCAACCTCAAAAAAAAAAAAAAAAAAAAAAACATGATCAAGGTGTACAACAAAACTGAGAAAAATAAAATCTGAACAAAATATGAACATCATTAATATAGTACACCATCAACAAATGAGCTAACTTTGAAAAAAACTGATATGGCCAGCCTGGATCCATGCTTTCAATGTTTTATATGGGTTACCATGCATCTGCTTAACATTGGTCTAAACATGTCTTTTTACTGAAAGTGTATAGTGTGACATGTGTATATTAGACATTTGCAACTTTTAAGCGAGACAAATCATCTCTTCTTTTTTTCTTTTTTTTTGGGGGGGGGGTCATGTAGCAAAAAAATTGACTAATTTGAGACTTGGGAGAGGTATATATATATATATATATTGGGGGGGTCACAAGGCAGAAAATTTGAATATTTTGAGCCTTGAGAGGAAGACACAATATCTTTTTATGCTTTTTGGTCATATGGCAGAAAATGAGAATAACTTGAGACTTATTATGTCTTTAATTCAAGATATCATACACCACAACGTTCGTCCTTTTGACCCAGAAAGAGCCCTCGTTCTTATCATATACTACAAAACCAGGAAAACTGCCAATCTTCTGCAACGTAACACCCCTAACGTGACTAAGACGTTAGTCTTAGTCAGTCGGCATGTCATGGTCTTCAAGAAGACCACGTCATCTACCAACACACCTGTGACAGTGAGGAATGTGGACCTCACTCATATATTGGAATCACGTGGACTAAAACTGACGAGGCGCCTTACCTTCATATGAACAATGGATATATCAAGAACCACTACGACACCATGCACAACTCTCTCCTGACAAGAGATGACCTTAACAAACACTTTTAACAGTTCTTGTGTCAAGAACTGTTTAGTTCGTGACATTGGCTCCTACTCTGCACTGTACATACTTTGGCACGCAGTAAATGTTGTCTAAGGAAGAAAGTGTTTCCCTCCACCACTCCTATACTAGTGATCCCGTAAGAACTTTCAAACACAAGCCATGATACTTGATAAGGACAAGATCCTCGCCGCCTTCTTTACCTAGAAGCAACAAGTGCTTGTGGGCCCTTCGGACCCATGTATTGATGTTTGTAGTAGTAGTATATATTAGACAACATGTGATTCCAAACTCCAATCGTGTTGTTGCCGTCGTTGGTCACTGGTCAAAGTGCCTCGGGGTAGACCCCGTTCCGTGTGAATTCTAACCCTTTGTGCTCCGTGTGATTCCAAAACACCCCACACTCACACACGCACACAAACGCCCATGAGTCTACTGAGTTTTGTGGAATGCGGCAAGACGTTACCGCAGAGTTTTTCCTGTAATTTAATACTCCTAAAGTGTTTTTAGCCTAAAATCCCCCTTCAAAATGATTCAATCGACATATGACCAAGTCGCTTACCACTTGCGATTTATTTGCGATTTTTTGAGCCTACTCTCATCAATATTGAATTTACAGTTGCGGCTACCCAAAACAGACAGACATTCACACAGACAGACACACGGCTACTCCTATAGTGTATTAGATATACATAACTTTAAAACAGCCTACAATTAACACGCAAGCAGATGATTTCCAGGTGTTGCCAACATCTAAACGACACGTGAACATCAACAGAGTAACAGCCAATGGGCTACCGGCTTAGCCGAATTGCTCCGCCCACCCCTCCTCTCTTGATCCTCCTAGCCACTATATATATATATATTGCCTCTTCTGCCCACACACTTCAGATCCAGCCTAAAGATGGAAAAAGTTTTCGTTCCGAAACGTCGCAATCAATAGGACAACTTCTGAATAACATATTAGAAGAACACAAGAAAATTGCACGGCAAATAGAAACCGTCCATAAAAAGCACAATAAAGGAGAATGTCCTACTGCTTTCAAACCCAGCTTGCCTAAGAGAATATATATATATATATTATATATATATATAATATTATATATATATAATATATATATATATAAAATTTATATATTTTATATATATTTTATATATATATTTTATATATATAAAATATATATAAAATATATATATATATATATTATATAATTTTATATTTTATATATATATTATATAATATATATAATACATATATATATATATATATATATTTTATATATATATATATATATATTGCTATAAGTGATTTAGTAAATAATATATAAATTTACTACCACAAGTGCTTTACCTCTACTTTGGAATATATGCAGAGAAAATATCACATAATTAATTGGTTTGCGGTTCTGCGGACATGCAGTTGCGGAAGTGTGAACTTTTGCGGGCAAGAAATTTGTGGGCTTGCGGTTGCGGAACGTAAGGATTGGGGTTTGCGGATTTGCGTTTGTGGAAGTGGATTTACGTTTGCGGTGCCCACCTCTGGTGTGTGTGTGTGTGTGTGTGTGTGTGTTGGGGGGGGGGGCATGATGCAGCCCACCCCGCCCCGCCCCAGCCCGTTACATCCCGTGTCGCCGGGCCGCGAAATTTGTTTTCCCTACTAGGTTTGCAAAAGTGGGCGGGGCCTCGTGACGGGCGAGGAGTGGTGGGCGGGGCCTCGTGACGGGCGAATACAGAAAACAAATTCAAAGGGGTATGAGTTTAGTTTAATGTTTAGTTAAAGTTTAATGAGAGGAACAACAATCATTTTGTGCTGAAAAGGACGAAACTAAAAATCTACGCTGAAAAGCTTGCTTCATTGGAAGCTCGGTTCATAACTGTCCCATCTCTCATAAAAAGCTGAAAAAGCCCAGGGATTTCATGAACCAGTTGGACGTTTCAAACATTTAACTCTTTAAAAACAATTCTCCTTGTTGGTGCCTTGAAAACCTTTGAAATCCGGGGCAAAACTGGGCTTGCTGTTTAAAAAAATCAACATGTGGGAAAAATGGAACAGCCATCAATTCCCCTACTGCTTTGTCGTCCTCCACTACACTTTGGGGCCGGGAGTTTTTTCTGCAGACGGTCGTAAGGTAAAAGATCATTGACGTGTTTGAAAAAAAGAAAAAGGTGGCAGACAGTATCAGTTATCCGAGAAGAAAACCAGAAAAACTCCTCACTCTCTAAGTTTTTGTTAGAAAAATGAGGGAAATTTATAAAACCAATTTCCCGGGGGTAATTTAATTCCACGTGGGACTTAGGGTATTATATTATATAAAATATAAAAAAATAATATATATATATTATTATATATATATAATATATAATATATATATTTATAATATATATAATATATAATTATTAAAAAATATATATATTTGTTACGGCGAGACAGTGAGTTGTCTGAGGGAAGAGTAGCGAGACTGAAACGCCCGAAACCTAAAAAAAAGGGGATGGAAAGAATAGTAACATAACAAATTAAAAATATCTAAAATCACCCTTTTCAAAAGGGGTAAAGATCTTTCTTTTGGAAGCACACACAGAGATGACTAAAGAAAAAAGCTTATATAATCTAAATGACCAAAATGTCTACCAAGATAATTAACCCTAGAGAAAAAAACAAAAAAAATACTAAAAATAAATTTCACCACCAGGGATAAAGCATAAATAAAGTTTAGTTACTTGAGTAGAGTCACCGGGGGTAATGTTGACTGGTCTTACTTAAGGACAAGATGGTGTTACTGCTATGTTTTTCCCCAGAGAGTAGTAAAGCTTCGCATATCGATACTGACTCAAAAGAAAACAGGTTTAAAAAAATGCCCTGTATTTGCCTGGGCTGCTTCCTCAGCTTTGAGTCGAAAAAAAAGGCGAATCCCGGAGTTTCCGGTGCCTTCCTTCGTGTTGATTGAGGAAAGGGGAGTTATGGGGACTCCAGGCGGGGGGGGGGGGGGGGGGGGGGGGGGGGGGGGGGTTTTGTTTTTGTGGGGGTGGTGGGGGGGTTTT